>JAQSVH010000008.1:6748594-6759204 GCA_029448705.1 Adansonia digitata
TAACATCACTTAACATGCGTGCAGTGCCACTCCAATCAAGTTTAAAAGTCCTCGGGAAAAATTGCAGCATAAGAAGACTATCTTTTTCAACAAACCTCAGCAATAAATTCAGCAGACACCACTCCAGTTTCTTCTCGAAGTTCCCTGATAGCGGCAGATCTTGGCTGCTCACCATCTTCAATACCCCCCCTGAGTTTGTAGAATCCCAAAATTATCAATTAAGGTAGCTCAAACAGATGTGCACTGTATTAGAGATGATGCCATCACAGGTAAAAGCAAAATAAAGCTTTTCAATGTCCCAAAAAAGGAAAAAAGTGCGCAAAAAGACAAGAAAGAAATCGTTTATTCAACCAACATCAAAGACTAGAAAGACATTCGAGAATGGGAAAAAAAAAAAAAACAGACGACTGGCAAATCATTTCTCTTAACTATTCATGTGCACGTGTCATGGTCCGAGAGTCCATCTGTGCCCAAGACCGTCAGCTTAGATTAGTCCAAGCACTGCACAGGCTTAAAGCTTGAGACTCTGCCTGTGACACACGCTCAAAGAAAACTGTGAATAAACTTTGGCTCAATCGCGTACAAGCATATAACTTATGGAAACAGAAAAATGAACAAAAGGGTTTCAGTTAAGGGGAAAGGAAGTTATAATCCGCAATAAACCAACAATTTTCGGCCATTGGGGTCTAGGAAGACTAATATTATGGATATGAATTGTGCAATTACTCGGAACAGCCAACAGGAGGATGGAAAAGTGATCCAGTTTTAACTAATAATTGAAGCTTTCAGCAAGCAATGAGGCCTAAAAAAATTAGAAAATCCAACAAGGTTATTACCTGAGGCATCTGCCAGGCTCCCGGAACATTCAATCTGGAAGCTACAAAAACCTGGAAAAGCGGCAAAATCAAGTATTTTCAGCTTTCTATACCCATGCATTCCGCAAGAGCAAACCTCAACAACCATTAAAAAACATAAATTTCCACCAAAAAAAATTGCAAAATTTTCACAAGATCAAGCATTTTTCTTCAATATTCTAAACACTTTAACCAATAAAGCCAACAATGGAGTTAATTCCAAACTTTATTTTCCACTTTTTTTTTTCATATTCTAAAATTCTTATCAACAAACAGTAAATCACAAAAGTCTATTTCTCTACAATTCATTTATCTTAAAAAAAGAAAAAAAAATTAACTCCTGCTTTTATTGTTAATTTTTTAAATTTTAAAAGCTGAATAGCTGACTAATATTTTGAATATTAACTCCAGCTCAATCCCTCTGCTCTCAAAAGCTGACTAGCTGAGATGAAAAAAATAAAAAAACCAACAAACAAAAATTAAAAATTAAAAAAAAAAAGTAAAGAAGGGTACCTGATTATCAGAGTTGATCAGACAGACACCAACGCTGGGGCGATAACCAGGGGGCAGTCCCTCCATTCTTAAATCTTAATCACTACTACTTCTATTTTTTAGGGGAAAAAATCAGAGATAAGATCAGAGAGTAAATGCTGGATTTAGTTTAAGGAATTCAGAGAGATATCAGAAGAAGAAAATCAAGAAAAAAAAAATTGGGTGATGGGAATGAGTGACGCACTAACGCTGACTTTCAGAAAATGGTGAAAATGGGCAACTGTTTTATAAAAGCAACAGAATCCGAGGATTGCCGACTCTAATCCAACGCACCCCTCTGTTCCGATGTCCTTTTTGCCTTCTAATAAATTATTTTTTTCTTTTTAACGATTTTCCAATAATTCCTTTTAGATTCTGCAAGGGCCGGCTATGTTATAAACTATTTTCTAAAATGAAATTCGACATGCACTCAGAGTTTTTTTTCTTAGTTCAAATTTCATTTTATAAAGTTTAAATTCATAAATAAAGGGAGGCAGAATGATTTGATAATTCTGCCCAAAGTGGATTTTGACATTAGCATTAATAAAGTGTCTGGCCTTCTTAGCCTTGGGTAAGTCGGATATTTAATGTTGATTTTCACTAAAATTTCTGCTATTATGGAATGTCATTTTATAATAGGTATTGAATGAAAAAAGGGTTACTATTTTGATGTTAAAATCTCACATTGTGAATTAGAATGAGGTTTGAGCAGCCATTTCCTAGGATGAATCAAAAAGCCTCACAATTTCTCCTTTTTTTTTTTTTGTTTTCTCCTCTTGGGAGGAAAAAAAAAAGTATAGAAAGATAAGTTGATACTCTTCCGTATGAGTTTCGAAAACTCAAAACCCTAGTTGGATGTGTCGTTTCACAAGTGGTAATTTCTGAAAAAGTGGCATAAAATATGCAAGTTGAGGGACCTTTTCTGCTGACACTGCGTTTGTTGGTGACGGCGCTCAAACATACATGTCAGATGTTTTGGTTTAGATGGTGGTCTTGTTTTCAGAGCCTATATATTTGAAAAATTGGTATATCGGACATATTCTGCTATTTTCAGTTTTTTCCCTTCATGCAAACTGATTGGTTCATGTTCAATTGATTGCAGTATTAGATTCCTTTTCCTGGTGTCAGTTATGAAGCTGTCGCCTACCTCGAAGCATCTGCACTCATTTACCAAGATGGCAAGGTAATACTAGTCGGTTTTTATAATACTCATTTTTTGTTGACACGAATGGCTTTCAGAATAAAAAAATTAGTTGCAACTGAAAGTGTAGGCCTCTAGTTTTCAATAAACTGACTTCACTCTAATTCGTGATTAATGCCAAATTCTCCTTTCTACTGGGGGTCATTCCTGAAGTTTGCCACTGTACATCAATTTACGTGAATTTTGTCTCTAAACTTTGATTTGAGTAATTCTGGACAAAATTAACAGGGATGCAAAATTTCCCAGCTCTTTCTGCTAATTTTTTTTCTTCTGATTAGAGATTTCCTTTTGTTAACTTGAAAAGTGTGAAGGATTTAGCGGCCAAACTGTTATTCTGTCTTCTATACTTGTATATAATACCATTGAAAACCACACTGTTTTTGAACTGTCTTTTTCTTTTTTGGATAAAGACTATCCTTGAGCATGAGTCAATCGGTGTTTAGAAGTGTGGGATTTTTTGAACTTGATTATTTTTCAAGCATGTGAACTCTCATCTTCATGCACACATTAAGTAACAATGTTATTTGGGTGCAAAAATACTTGGAATTTGTGCATTATTAATCTTTGGGTTGCCAATTAAAGACGATGTTGGTGCTGTCTTTTAGATTCTTATTGAGGCTGATCATCTACAAGATACCCTTGCCCCTTACCTACAGATCAAAGGGGTCAATAAGAGGCTGTGGCTGCTGCTGGTTCAGCATTGAAATTGGACGGGTCATACATGACCAAGGTTTGGTCTTTGATTGTGTGAGATATTCAGTCTTGTTGCCATTTTTTTCTGTTAAAAAAAAATTGATACGACCTATATTTATCTTGTCGAGTTATCTCCAAATAATTTTGGAAAGATTACCGCCGGTGGAAGGAAGTTACAGTGGAATTCACACTCATCAAGCTGCAAGGTTGCTGGAACTTGTGAAGTCTATACAAGCCCAGGTGTTCATTTCATTGTTAAATAAAAATAAGCAATCAATACATATTGTTATACTAGGTAGCCTTTAATGTAAGCTTCTTCGTATAATATTTATGGCAGATAAAAATCAGAATAATCATGGGATTCAGTGTCTGCAATCTGCATATTCAAGATAATTTAGAATCTGTGTCTTAACAAAGATTTATTGGGAGGAGATAATGTAAAAAAAAAAAAAAAAAAGAACAAACAGATTATAGGCATGTCAATGTTATTTGCATATTGTTGACAATTTGGAGTCCACATGTTGATGAAAATAAGTAGTTTTTATGCAATAGAAGTGGATGTAATATAATCAAGGTTTAGAGCACATTTCTTAATATTTAATAATGTTTTAGTGGACCAAAGAGGGTGGCAGTACACCACCGGAATCCTCACAAAGTAGGGAGGCTTCTCCAATGGATGGCATAATAGAAGACATGCAGTCCAGGATTAGAGGGCTCGAACGATGGCATACAATTAACACGGTACTCTCCCTAGTATTCCCTTCAATTTTTCTTTTTCTTCCAGGCTTGATTGCTTTGCTGATTTCTTCTTTTGGAAAACTTGTTTTTGGTTTTTCTAACAAGGTGGAATTTAGTAAGGAGTAGATTTCAATTGGAACCTTAGTTCATAATCATCGGCTGGTGGAATCAGTCAATTTTCACTTGTATCTATATTGTTTTGATTTTTTATTTTTTTTAATCCGAACATAAATACGAGGATATAATCCTCGTAACTTTTTAAATACATAAAATATTTTAAAAAAAATTAAATATATTCTCATATCAAATACATATTTATATTCGATACTCTCACTTTAATCCGAACAACATTATAAACTTCTTTTCTGGCAGGTGCTGTGGACATTTTTGATGTTGGCTATTGTTGGATATTCACTTTACCAGAGAAAGCGACGATGACATGGCTTTTTGAGTTTTCTTTTTTTTTTCAGTAACTTGAAATGCCAATTATATGGCTTCCCAATACATTCACCCCCCACCAATTTGCTACACAGTAAAGTGCTAGAAAACTTACAGATGTCTGCCTACCAATCAAACTCGATATGGCAGCAAATTACAGGCTTAATAAAAAACTTACAATTCAAAATCCATCATTGTTTTAGTTCCCCCATTTTCATCTTCTAAATACGAAATCGCAAGATATGGAGCAAATATTATATTGCGGATTTGCTATACTATTATGTGGTAAAGTTTCTGCTCAGTGGGTGCAATATCTAAATGCTATCGTGGCAAATAGTCCACAGTTCTGATGTAAATTAAAATGATGTTTTTCCCAACTCACTTCTCTTAATATCACTATAGAATATAAATATCGTAAAATATTATAGTAGAATATAAATATCATAAAATCCAATTTCAAGATCAATGAATTAAATTAAATTTGATAATTTTTATATTTATATTATATTTATATATTTTATGATATTATAATTATATTTAAAATATTTTATATTTATATAAAATTATATATATAATTTGTATTATAAAAAATTTAAAATGTGTATATGTTGGCATCGCCATATTTTTGCACATTTAAAGGATGGTTTAAAGTTAATATCCGGATAAGAATCGAGGTCTGTTTGGGGTAAAAAAATACAATAAAAGCGGATCCGATTCGCCAAAGCGAAAAAAATCGCCTCGCTGCATCTTAATGTAGCTTTTTATATTTTTCATTCTCTCACACCTGAAATTAACGCTTTTTTCTTTTCTTTTTTTTTTTTAAGTATTACTTCCATTTTTGTACTCTCTATTTCTCTGTTCCACCGAAAGAAACCAGACCCAGATTAATTGATGGTATTCTTTCTTTTCTACTTGTTCTGTTTCTTCTGTATTTGGCATCTATGGTGAAATCCCATAGATGATTTTTATTCGTTTCCTTGGTCATAAAATTTGAATGTCATAGCCTTTCATATTACAATTTTGTTCCCATTTATCGTGATTCATGAATCTTTTCCATAATTTTTTTTTTTTGTAATTATGGTTGATCTTTTTTTCTGATACTATTGGCAATTTTATATTGATGTTTTTGTTTTTTTTTCTCTTTGGTCTTTATTAAGATGGAGGAGCATTCTAGGGATCGGATTAGTGAGTTACCTGATGAAATTCTATTTACGATTCTTTCCTTTTTGACCCTTAAAGAGGTAGCAACCATATGCTTTCTTTCCAAGAGGTTGAAGACTTTGTGGCCAAACATTGTTTCTTTGAACTTCGATGCTTCAAATGCATTATGCGAGCTTCGTAGGAATGGCAGATTGAGGAAAAAGAAGAGGTCTTGGTACATAAGCTGGGTTAACCGCATCCTGGAGTTGCATAAAGGTTCCAATTTAAATGAATTTAGAGTTTGTTTTGATTTGGATTGGACTTGCAGACGTGATATTGATAGTTGGTTTCATTTCGCCATATCCAAGAGGGTTCAGAAGCTTGAGTTGGACTTCGAAGACGTAGCTGAGAAAACTTGGCCACCAGGTTTAAGATCCTATTCTTTAACCAAAAGTTGTTTCGATTACATTAGAACTCCCCCTGGTTTATCCTGCATTGGGTTTTTGATTTCCTTACGTTTGAGATTTGTAAAAGTAAGTGGTGAAGTTCTTCAACACTTCCTTTTGCACTGTCCCCTGCTTGAAAAGTTAGTTGTGGAGTGGTCGAAAAATTTAGTGAATCTTAAAGTTGCTAGTTCATCGCCTTTGCGGCTGCGATACTTGGAAATACGCTCTTGCATCGCCTTGGAAAATCTTGAGATATCTGCTCCCAATTTACGGTCGTTTAGGTATTATGGACAAAAAGTGGCACTATACATCGAAAATGCTCCCCTTCTGGCCGATGTGCTTATAGGAGGGAACTTAGATGATCAACCAGCTTTTGCTTTCTGCCCTCTTTCGAGCTATCTTTGTCAGCTAGAGACTCTTACATTGGAGATGAGTGCTGTAAGTGTTTGCTATGGTATTCATGTTTCTTCGATTTCAATTTTGTTTTGCTGTTTTGGATTTCTCATTTTAAATTTCTTATTTGCAGTATAATATGACGTTTCCCAGTCTACCCGAATTGACAAATCTTAGGCACTTGGTGGTAAGTGTGTATGGTGGATATGATGACAATCTTCTTGTCTTGACTTCCCTGATTGATGCGTCTCCTTCCTTGAACAAACTCTCATTGGAGGTAATGCTAATTATCCATGTTTTTTTCTTGATTAAGAATGCTGCTGATTTCTTCATATAAGTTAATGACCGGAATTTTTTGTCAGCCTTTCCACACAAACCACGGTTTATATCTGGATGTATAAACTGGTTGTTCTCACTTCATTACTTATCATTCCCTCTTGTATATATGATTGTCTTATTATGTTGCGTTTAATCATTCTGCAGTTAAAAATTTGGAGTTCCTCTACATACAATCATGGACATAGTTCTAGTAACGTTACAGGAAAGGTCATCCCTAATCTTAAAGTGGTCGAGGTGATCGGCTTTAGAGGTTTTAAAATCGATACGGATTTCATTACATATATACTTGAGCATGGAAAAATGATTGAGAAGATTACTATTAACTGTTGCCATCCAAGTTGGATTGGGCAAATATGGGAGTTTGAGTCAATCAAAGAAAGAGGGAGGGCAAGAAAGCATGCTCTACAACTCAAATTAAAATCACCTCCAACGACTGAATTTGTAGTCATATAAAGTTCAATTATATTTGTCAGTTTAATGTTTGTCTATAGTTATTAGTTTTTATGCAAATCCTTCAACGTGAGCTCTCTTTTTGAATGTGCAAGTCCTGTAAAGTGACTAACTACTACTTAATTTGTTGTTATGTTCTGCTGTTGCATTTTTCGGTTTATTTTCACATTCTTTAGAGTTCAAGCAGTTAAGCTGAGACATAGGTTGAACCAACATGTCTGTCATTGTCCTAGAACCGGCAATTGCGAGACTCACCTTCACATCTCTAAAATCACAGATGGAAGGCAGGACTGCTTCTTGAGATCTTTTGCCTCAGATTCTTCAATCCCAAGTTGCTCCGAGCCTCCAACCCTTTGTTTTTTTTTTTTTTCTTTAATATCCATATTCGCGATACAGATTCAATACGAGTATAAGAATATAACTTTCTAAAAACTTTATATATATATATCTAAAAACTTAAAAAATATTAAACGTATTTGTATCGGACATATACCATATGTAATATTCACACTTGAATCTCAATAATGTAGCTTCAATCCATCTCAAAATCCTTGGCAAGAGAAGCCCAATTATAGAGACAACAGGATAAATTGATCAGAAGACTGCCGGTAAGACATGATCTACAAACAAAAGTCTGCAAACTGAACCTCTTGGTATCATTCAGATATGTTAAATTGGCAAAGTTGATTGGACCTTCGACGCTTAGAGTAAGGAAAAACAGGGATCTTCTAGATTTCTAGTAATGGTGAAGAAGGCGGTAAATGTCTCTCCCGGGAATGTTCCCTAGCATCACTGTCTTTGGACTAGTAATTTCCAGAAGGATCTTGAAAATAGATATTCCAACTCCCTTAATCATCATTAAATGAATTAATTCAGGCTTGACTTGTGAATTGTATACTCTCTGAAGGTGAGGGATCAAAGAACTTACCGCGATGGCAAGACCATCTTGGAAAAAGATTTAAAAAAATAAATAAAATAAAAATAGAACCAAATTATGCACACATCACAAGAAAATCAAATTTAGTTATCCAAAAAAAAATCACAATGAAATCAAATTTGTCAATCTATATATTGTGTGGAATAATAAATATGGAATTGGGTAATTTGAACGATTTATATTGGGTAGGCTTGAGAATGATATACATTTAGTGATTTTGAGTGGTTTAATTTGAATCATTATTCATTAAATAAAATAATTTTAATTTTAATTTTAAAATTTTAAATTTTTTTTAAAATAATACGACAAACTTACGAGTTAAGTTAAACTTAAATAATCATTAATACCTATAGTGCTCACAGTAAGTTGCCTTTACTAAATTTTGGAGTACTTTGTATGGGCCAAGTATGGGCCTTAGTGTCAAGGCCTATTATAAAAAGTTGGTTTTACCATTTTGGGTCCCCAATTCAAGCTTGACGAGAAAGAGTACATCCAAAAACTTTGCCTTGGGGAGGGTGACCCATAACTCCAATGAGATGTTTTTCAGTGTTGTGGGGAGGGGGGCCTTTATTTTAATTGAATTTGGTTGAAACTGATTAATCATTGGGATTGGAATTATTATGACATTGAAACTATGCTAATGGAATCTCTTTTCTTCTCTTTCTTTTGCTGCTCCACGATTTTCTTGCTTTGTTTACTGAAATTATAATAGCATTAGCTTGTTTTGATAAAGACTTTGTTACAATCTGCCTGCTCTCTGGTCAGGTGGATGTTGATTAAGAAAGTGATTTAACAACTGAAATAATAATAATAATAATAATAATTATTATTATTATATTCTTATTATATTATTGTTGTTATTTCTGTTGCTATGTATAAACTTTCTTGCACTGAGGAAAGGGTGGGTCTGAATTATACTTAATATCTTCGTATTGAATCAAATTTAAATAAAATTATAATAATTTAAATTAATTTGATTTGTTTTAATTATTAATTATATAATAAAAATATTTTTATTTTATTTAATTAGAAATATTAATATAAAAATATTTTAATATTATTTTAAATAATAATTTAAAATTTAAAATTAATTAAAATCCAATTTTAATATAAAAAATCTCAAGTTGTGAACTAACTCGACCTCATTCAAGTAGAGAATTGGATGGAATTGGGAAGATTCGTGCTTATGATGCTCCCAATTTAATGTGATTTTCGGACCATAATTCTTCAAATGAACAGTATAACGACAAGGATTGAAATGGCCACACTTTTCAAATCAAATTGATAAGACCTTAATTTAAAAAAAAAAAAAAAAATTCTTTGTTTGGAAACTAAAATTATTTGGATTGAGTTTCAACATTCTCATGATATATAAAACGAGCAGATACAAGACAAACATATGATTTTAAAATAATATGCGTAATAAATATAAAAATAATATATAATATATTTAAACACAATTTATTAAAGATATATATCTTATTAATATGTAAAATTTTAATACTTTTAATAATTTATGATATATTTATATTTATATTTATAATATGTATAAAAATAAAACATATTATTCTATGTAGTTTTAGTGATCATTGGGCTTTGGTGCAAAAATTCTTATATGTCCAGATCTTCCAGGTTGGAACTCTGGTTGATTAAAATAACAACAGGTGTATATACATATACATATATATATATATATATATAAGGATTATAATTATTATTTTTATTAATTCATATCATCTTGTACTTTTTCTAACTGTATAAAGGGGTTCGGACGAATATTGCAAAGATATCTTAGCTTTAGCTACTTTGAATTTTCATAATATATATATATATTAAAAATAGAAAAAAATTGCTATGAAGATGAACTTCGGCAATGATTTTATAGAAATTTGTAAAACAAATATTAGCCGTGTATTTAGTTCACTATAATAAAAATTTTATTATAATTATATTTTAATAACACGAGTATTTGATTAGTAAAATAACTATTCAGCAGAATAATTTATTATGATTTTATTCTAAAAAACTATTAAATAATTATTTCGATAAAATATAAAATTACTTTAAGAGATTTAAATTTTTACACATACTGCTACTTTATTAAACTAAATTATTATATATAATTATTTTATTTTATTTTTATTTTTATAGAATACTTATTTTATTATAATTTTATTTTTTTTAATATATAGAAGGTGACATAAATCTTTTACTTGGGCATTGAAAATAGATAGCTAGTAGTTCCTATTAGCTAGCCATCGACTCAATGTTGAAATGGACGCTGCTTCAAATTATTAAGAGCTGATAGGAACAGCCTTGGCTCCTTCCTTTATTTCCCCGCCATCCCCTTGTAACTCGCGTTGCCAGCGTAAGTTGCATGATCGCGATGACCGGAAGGAAGATGTCTCTCTAAAGGTTGCGGGCATTGAGCTAGGTGGACAAGGACAAAT
>JAQSVH010000008.1:6759304-6769935 GCA_029448705.1 Adansonia digitata
AAATTTAGTGTTGGACAAAATCGTGAAGATGGGTGATTTTCAGAGCGGATGATATTTAATAAAAATATATAGTTTAATAATCTTGATTAATCAATTGAACAAATTTAACCAAAAGATTTGATGCGTAGTACAAATCGACTATTTAATGAACAGGTAGAAAAATCATTTCAACCACTAAAAATTTGAAAAAAAAAGTTTGGTTTTTTTTCCTTATTTTTGGTAATTGATAAGATTTAAATTTTTAACATTTGAATTTTTTTATTAAAGATCATGTCATTAAATTAAATATATTTTTATTAATGATTTATTATATTTAATATTTATTTAATATTAAAATTATTTTTAAATATTACTCTTTTTTTAAGTGAATTCACTAGTCTAACCAACTAGGCCAAAAATAAAAAAACTTATCAATTTGGATTTTGATCAATTTTTTTTAAGGAAAAAAATCATTAACCAATAAATTACACCATAATTTTATAAAATAAAAATTATTTTTTTCTCTCATCAAACTAAAATTTTATAAAATAAAAATTACTTTTCTCCGATAAATTTTTTTAAAAGACAAACGATAGCTTGCAAAATACACAATCTAATAATTTTTATGTCAATAAATAAATATTAAATTTCAGTTTTGGATGCATGAATCACCGCACTGACAAAAACTTCCACTTTTGTTTCAAAAGGTCAAAGATTGATGCCTTAGACAAAAGCAAGAACAATGAACTTAAAAATAAGGAAAAGATATTACATGAGAGTTCTACCCACATGTTAGAAGCAAAAACGGATATACTTTCCCTTCCGATCACACATCCTATTTTCTAATCCCTCCCTCCCTTTCTCTTTTATATCTTGTAATATTAAATATGATGTAATTATATAAAATTAATATAATATAAAAATAATTAAAATATAATATAATAAAAAATAATATGAATATTTTAAAATTTATATAATATTAATTATTAATATGTTAAAAATTTATATAAATATAAATAATTTAAATATTATTATAATATAATAAAATATTAAAATGTTCAAATTATTAAATAAATTCTCTCCCTCTCAAACAGCCCTTGCACGTGCTCTCCTCTTTCTCTCCCTTCTCGTTTCAATCACTATAAACCAAACAAAAAAGAAACTTTTTTTTTTGTTTTGCTTCCCTCTTCCTCTCTATTTTCTTTTCTTTTCTTTTCTCTCTCCCCCACTAACAGGAGAGAAAAAGAGGGAAAGAAAATTAAAAAAAAAAAATACAAAGCTCAAGGAATTATATAAATTAAAAAGAAAAAAGACAGAGTAACGGATTTTTTTTCCTTATTTGTTTTTTCAAATGCACGCGAAAAATAGGATTCCAAGTAGCGGCCACAGCACCCCATCACCGCCGGCATCTCCACTACGGTCACCGAGGTACCGCCACGGAAGGAAGTCGGGTGGTCGGTTCAACCCGTTCCAACCGGGGCGGACCGTAGCTCATCGTCTCGCTTGGTTGCTTCTTTCGGTTCTTCTTCGTCGACAAGGGATTTTCCTCTTTGCTCCTCTCATTTACATTTCTGGGATGCTTCTTTACATGGGCACCGTTTCGTTTGATGTGGTTCCCATCATTAAACACCGACCCGCACCCGGCTCCGTTTACCGTAGTCCTCAGGTTTATGAGAAGCTTAAAGTTGATATGAACCGCGATAATTCCTCTGCTGATGCGGTGAGTCACTGGTTTTCGATTCGTTCATCTTCAGTCAATTTTGATAGCTTCTTGGATCTTATCATTGCGAGACGATTTTTCTTGTAAGATTTTCTGCTTTGGGATCAGATTTGTTTGTTGAACGATTCGAAATTTTGAGTTTTTGTTTGATTTCTTTTCCTTCTTGGTTTGGATCTTGGTAGAATTTTGAGTGACCTGGATAATACAGTTATTTTTGTTTGAGCTAGACTTAAGATTTCTGAATAATTCTACGAATTCCTGAAAGTTTGGAATTAACGTAAGGATTTAATTTTTATTTCAATTGGAACAAAACCGAGAAATAGAATGCTGAATCAAGGAATCTTGTTTAGCATTATTCTTTTTTTAAATATTCACTATTGTTTGCTGAGGAAGTAGACCCCTTGTGTCTTGTTGTACATGCTTCATTCCCAGCTGTAACAATATTTGGGATCGTATTCACATCTGGATCTGAAAAACATGGGAAACTACATTGTCTAGCCAGTTGTCTTCCTTTTTTTCTTTAGATGTTATGTTAAAGAAAATTGTACCGGGTTCCATTTACAGTAAAAGTGAATTGAATTCAGAAGCTTCCTTTGAATGATTAAATCGTTAGCCAGAGCAGCACCAGTGATTTGTGGACGATTTGCTTCCTCTAATCTAAGTTGATAATTTGATAATAGTCTTTGATAGAATAGGAATATGAATAACTCGATCACTTTATCACCAGAACCCTGGGATGGTAAACAGTTGCCATAGCATCATTTTTAATAATTGGCTTCATTGGTTATTTGCCTTGTTTCAGTGCGTGATCTTTATGTTTTCCGGCTTCTCTCGTTCTGATTCTTAAGAGCAATATGAATTATGATACTAATTCTATACTACGATAGTTGCATGGTGAAGGCTTTATGCATTTTGAATTGATTGTTGAGATTCACATCTAATGCTGATTCATGATCTGTGATTATATTTGCTCTAAACTTATTGACCTTTTTTTTTCTTTAGATTTCCACTATTTGGAAAAATTCCTATAAAGGTGGGGAGTGGAGGCCTTGTGTAAGCAAGTCGTCCGAAGGTATGGATTGTTCCGTTCATTTTATTTTAAGAAGGTTTTGATAATGTTTCTGTAGCTTCGTTGAGATTAATTAAGTTCTTATAGTTTCCTGACAACCAGTTATGTGGCTCTAAATATATTGTAAATAATATCTATATTGAATTATTGATGAATCTCATTGCTGGCGTTACTTTTGCCGAATGAGAACAAATTGCGTCTTTTTAATTTTTATCTACTTTATTTTTGGTTGATGGTAACTGTTGCAAGCATCAAAATTTGACCATAAAAAATTGGAATATTAGTAATTTTCTAAATGAATGGCTTTGGCATATAAAATAGTATATATTACATGCCACAAGGGAATTGGCATTGGACACCTCAAGCATTAATATCCTTTGAAGGAGCTTCTTGGCCCTCCGCTATTTATACAAATTTAAATTTTCAAGCCCATGTATAAATCTAGATTAGATGGAGAAATCATTAGTTAAAAAGGTCGGACAACTTAGTATTTTGATTGACTAGGTTTTCAGGCTGGTAAGTCAATGATCTTGGGGTGGTGAGGTTTGTCAATTTGCTTCTTATGTTAGTGACAGTTTAAGTAGTTTTGTTGTGTCTGCAATTTGACTAAGTTTTGCAATACCGTTTAGCCATTATTTCAAGGAGAATTTATAGCAGTAGAAGGTAACTTTCTTTGTGCTAAAGGTGTGTGAAACTATCCCACAACATCTTTCATGTTTGGTCAATATGATTTCTTTTGCATGAACTGTTGAGTCTCAGTAACTGCATTTGAGAGTGCTATTTCGAGGAAGAGAGAGAGAGTGAGAGGAGGGAGGGAGAGTAGATTTGACAGTCCAACTTTGAGAAAGAGCAGCTTGTTAAACTTTTTGTAAGAATCCTAGTATCTCTGGAATTCAGGAGCCTCATTAACATGCTAGTGTAAATGTTGCAAATTTGGTGCTTTGCAGATTTGAAGTATATTCTTGTTCTATTGGTGCATGTGTACATGCATGCTCCAACTTTTTTTTTGCACGAGTATGGTTTTTGGTTGTTGACTATGTTCATTAGCTTAAAATTTGGCTTTTCTTTTCACTACTATAGGCTTACCTGAATCAAATGGTTACATATATGTTGAAGCAAATGGAGGCTTAAATCAGCAGAGGACATCGGTTGGTTTTATTTCTTTATTAAGTATTTATTTTTACTTCCTTTTTGTAAAAGCTTACCTATTTTGATCTTATTAATTTTTATTTTCTCTACATGGTTGTTTTGGATACTTTGTAGATATGCAATGCAGTTGCTGTGGCTGGCTATCTTAATGCAACTCTTATTATCCCTAATTTCCATTATCATAGCATATGGAGAGATCCCAGGTTTATAATCATCTATTTTCAGTTGTCATGTTGTTTGTTTACCATGAAGGTCTTAGTAATCAGTTCTCTGACAAATGAATATATATTGAGAAGCTTAATCCGATGAATATCTTATCATCTGATTCTGTTATGGAGAGTTTCAGTACCCACACTGCTAATTTTTGTCCTGATATCTTGATTTTTAGCTCTCTATATTGGTAGTGTTAGGTTGTGAATCCTTGGTGATTAAAATATTACTGAAATTAGCTGTATGCTTGCATGATAATTTTAGGCTGAGGTGTGAAATTCTATTAAATTTGAGGACTCTATTTGAAAAACAAAATTTTAATTCTAAAAACTGACTGTTCTTTCTCCTTGAACAGTAGGAGAATTGTATTTAAAGCCAGATTATGTTTTGCATTTCAAGTCAAAAATTGCTGTTAGGCTTTATTTTCTGGGTACTTAGAGGAGAAGAAATATTTTGAGGTAGTGTTGAAATGAGAACAAATGAAATGGAAAATATTCTAAAAATTTAAGCAAACTTTCTCAAATGACCATAATTTTGTTAAATGCTATTATTTAAATTTTCCTTGAACCAAACATAGCTTTGATTTTTAATTTTCTTAGTTCATTTGTTAGTTTGCACCTCATTTCTTTCTTTTGTGCATTGCACTTGTTCCTTGTAAACATTATGTGATATGATTATATTTTACTAATCATTTTGTTATCACATTGACTGAAGTCCGTGTATCTTTTAACTTTTCCAGCAAATTCAAAGACATCTATGATGAAGATTATTTCATCAGTGCCTTGAAGAATGATGTACGAGTTGTTAATAAGATTCCTGAGTACATAATGGAACGATTTGACAACAATTTGACCAATGTTTACAACTTTAGAATTAAAGCGTGGTCATCCATTCAGTATTATAGGGATGTGGTCCTACCCAAGCTCCTCGAAGAAAAGTGAGTTTGAACATCAATTGTTGCATAATTGTTTCATTTTAAGTTTAGCTTGTTTACTTGAGTGACGCATGGTGATTCTAAACATTATTGCTTATTGCAACACTGTATGAAAAAAAAAATTGCATCTTTTCTTTCTATGCATGTAGTGCAGACTGGCATATTTGCACAAATGTTACTTTTCTTCTAGTTGTATTTATCTATAAATAAAGTACACTGTTTATTTTTTGTCTCAATTTAAGCTACTTGCTTTCTCATTGAATGACTCAGGATCATACGGATTTCTCCTTTTGCGAACCGCTTATCATTTGATGCTCCTCCGGCTGTCCAAAGACTCAGATGCTTGGCAAATTATGAAGCTTTGCGGTTTTCAAGTCCAATACTGAGCCTCGGGGAAACTTTGGTTGCAAGAATGAAAGAACGCAGTGCAAATAGTGGTGGCAAGTATGTTTCTGTACATCTTCGCTTTGAGGAGGTTAGTATTGTGATGACCTTTTTAACATAAAATAATATGACTGCTATGACTATTAGTAGCTGTAGTTTTTCTTTGGTAAAAACTAATAGTGTATAAACTCTGTATAACATACTTTTCACGTGCAGGATATGGTTGCTTTCTCTTGTTGTGTATTTGATGGTGGGGAGCAAGAAAAAGAAGACATGAAAAAAGCAAGGGAGAGAGGCTGGAAAGGGAAGTTTACAAAACCTGGTCGAGTTATACGCCCTGGAGCAATCAGGATTAATGGGAAATGTCCACTAACTCCTTTAGAGGTATTGTTGGTTGCACTTCTGTTGTTTACTAATGATGTTTTCAATTGAAAATTGAACTGGAGCTACCTCTGCCAGATGATAATTTAATATTGACACATCCAAAAATGCAAAGATAATTTTATTGTTGTTAGATGGGATTGTACTTGGTTGATCAGTGTAGGTAAAAGAGCAGCTTTATGAGTGGGTTAATCAGTTTTCTTGATTAGTTTGTTGATGTTCGCTGATGATAGTCAGAGGCTCTCAAAATAGTTCTATTACTTGATGAAATTTCTCTACTCATTCTCTAATATATGGCATCAAATGAAAACTAGACTTTTCAGATTACTTTGCATTAAGTTTATAGCATCTGTTACCTGACAAAAAGCATTCATTATACATGGAACTGCTTTTTCTGGTTCAGTGATTATTTGTTTGTTTTTCTTCCTTTATGTGGTCATAGTCTATTATTTGTACAAATTGAGTCAAAATGGTAGGGACTCTATCTATCCAAATGCAGTATAGTGACTAAATCAACATTCTTGTATTGTACGAGGACTTATCTCAGAATTTGACTGCTTTATGAATTCTGGTGCTGCTTGAATAAAGATGACTTAATGTTGCTCTTGTACTGCCTTGTGTAATTTCCTTGGCTATTTGACGGTTTCATTCGTTTGTTTCTAGATTTTAATCTAAAGTTGGCATATTTAAGTGACATTAAAATGAAATTCACATGACATGGTGAACATTGCAACTGTGTAATGACTATGATGTTCTTGTGTAATTTGTGTCCCAGACACTGCTCATATGTATGTACAGCACAGATATTAGTACTCATATCAATGATGATTCATTTTGGTTTTTCCTTGCACCTATTAGGTTGGATTGATGCTTAGAGGAATGGGATTTGATAACAATACATATATATTTTTGGCATCTGGAAAAATATACAATGCTGAGAAAACAATGGCTCCATTATTGGAAATGTTCCCCAACTTGCAAACGAAAGAGATGCTGGCCTCGGAGGAAGAACTTGCTCCCTATAAGGTTGGAAGCATATATGAGATTTCACCACTCTTTTTCATTTTTTTTCCTCGTTTTAGTTCTTTTTCATATCTTTGACTTGGATTACTGCCTTCAGAACTTCTCTTCCAGGATGGCTGCTATAGACTATACTGTTTGCCTTCATAGTGAGGCATTTGTGACTACTCAAGGTGGAAACTTTCCTCATTTTCTGATGGGGCATAGGAGATACTTGCATGGAGGACATTCCAAGACAATTCGACCAGACAAGCGGAAGTTGGCATTGCTATTTGATAATCCTAATATTGGGTATGCATTTATCTTTTTTCTGAATCTATCTATGCTTTAAGTTGCCATTTTTCTCTTAAAGGACCCCCCCCCCAAAAAAAGGAGAGTCTAAAATGATTGAAAATATGCAATTTCCATTAGGATTCAGGCCAAAACAGGGATTTGTTTCTCCCTAATGTTTAATGGTTGTAATAGGGTAGAGAGAAATATTATTAGCATGACATTTGGGCATAATGTTTGAAAGTTTTGGAAACATTAGCCGTTGGATAAACATGAAGAAATAAATCTTGAAAAACTATGTTACATGCTTTATTTAAGATCTTATATTAATTCTTCTTTGGCATAGTACAAACTTAATGGGGTGGTTTGCAACCGATGTCGAAGTGTCCTTAGTGAAAAATTTAGGGAGAGTTGCTGTGTTCTATAATGAAACACATTAGGGGTTGTTTTACAATGCTTCTTATTTGTGATAATTGGAAATAAGAACTGTTGGATTCAATTTACATTCCTTTTTTGTATCTTATTCCAGGTGGAAAAGTTTCAAGCGTCAAATGCTGAATATGCGGTCTCATAGTGATTCGAAGGGATTCGAACTAAAAAGGCCAAGTGATTCAATATATACTTTCCCATGTCCTGATTGCATGTGTCGTACAAACAAATCAGAAGACTCGAGATCATCATTGGCTACGTGATGAGCTTGGAGAGAGGACTTTGATGGGCATTTCATGTACCTTTAATTTAGTGAGCACGTCTTGCTACTGACCACCCTCTTTTTGTGTCAAAATTTTTCATTTTCTTATCCTCTTCATGCTGCAAGAAGGCACACAATTCAGTTTTGGGAGCTTTGGAGGAAATTTTTTTTCAAGAGTTCACGTTGATCTATTGGTCAAATTATTTCACCGGGATCGAGTTGACGGGGAGTTGCATCTTTTTGTACACGATGCCAGAGAACGATCGGGAAATCGACAATTTTGCTATTTCAGGGTAACCCGGGATTAACCGGAGATTGTTTCACGATTGCTGTCCCAGCTACAGCTGTAATCTAACAAAGCTGTGGATATAACACATTGTAATTCTTTCACACCCTGGTTTTGTGATTTATTTTATTTTATTTTTAATTTTTTGTAAAGTAGTTGAAGTTTGAATTGTAAGACTGTAAAGGCAGGAAGGAATTTGCTGTACATTTGTCAGAAATCAGGGTATTGATTTTTCATGTATTCCGATTTCCAGAATTTTTTTTTTTTTGTTGGCAATTCTTGTTGGATTTATATTTCAGTTAATCATTTTAGTCATTAGTCTGTTACAAGGTACCAACAGTTTCAGAACATTTGTCTCACATCTATATTTGTGAGGTAAACCTAAAATCTAATTTATTAAAAATGACATTACATCAATGGATAAAATAACACGAATACATAGACTATGAAGATGTACATCGAATTCAATTTGGGATGGATTTTTTTTTTTTTTTTTGGTTAAGAGAAATTTTTTTGCTGGTTGAATCAACGCTTCTTCCTCGTGGTTGGGTGGATGAAAGGGAATGAGACATGAAATATGGAATTAAAAAGAAAAAAAAAAAAGAGGGAGAGTTGAAATCAAATTGAAGGCATGGAAAGATGCAATAATATTATGAAAAGAAAAGCTTTTTTCAGTGTTACTGGAAAAGAAATATAATTTCATGTGAACTAGAATTATTAATTTGTATATTTTATCATGTTATAATTGTGTTTGAAGTATTTTATATTTATATAAATTTTGATATATTAAAAATCCGTATTATAAGATTTTTAGATGTATATTCATGTTATGTTATATTTTCATTACTTTATATAAATTATGTTTATATACTCATGTATAAAATTATCAGTTCTAACGTCAACGTAGCATGCACAATTTTCTTTCAAATTGAGTATACAGGCGATGGTCTCAGCTATGGCTAAAAGTGGGCGGTGGGATTCAAATTTTTTAGACATTGGAGGCTTGTTGCTCGATGCATCAATTTTTTTTTTTTTAAATTGCAATTATTAAATTTTTTATTATAAATATAATAAATGGTATCACAATTAATTTTATTAAATATTAATAATAAAAAAATTAAAAATCACAAAATAGCAGTAATACATTTTATTGTGCTACTACTTAAGGGACTGCTATACATGCATAATGCATGAAAACAAGACCATACATAGAGTTTTTATTTTAAGCAGGATTTACTAAGATATCAATCACTGAAGATGTTTTCATTTTTTTTAAAATCCTAAGATAATAAGTTTATACATTTTAAAATAGATAAGTTGCATTAACCAAATAACATATAAAAAAAAGAAATTTTTTAGACGTATAAGTGATGCATTGCGTATCGTACTTGTTTCAAAAGATAGTTTGGTGTCATGTGGTCTTGAAATCAACTTTTTATTATTTGATTTCACACTGAACATCCCAGTGAATAAGGCAGACGATAAATCAACTATAACTCATGTTGGATACTAAGGAATGAGGATAAAAAAATAAAAAATGTCATGTCAAAATAATAAAAAAATGTATTATTAATCAATGTTAAATGCTAAAAAATATCGTATTAAATATATAAACGAGTGCATTGCATATCAATATTAATTGAAAAGAGATTAATGACTCCGTAATCGGATGTTGCGGGGAGAGAAGGGGAGAATAGAAATGGGAGAAACAAATGTTTTATGCGTAGGTCTTAAGGTATTACAAAAGGTGTGACCCTAACTGGACCCGGTTGACTTGGAAGTGGATCCTTGACCCATTTTAAGGAAACTAGCCCAATCTAAAACGTAATTAACCCATTTAGATCCAATCCAAAATAAAATAAATCCATTTTTAATCTATTTTTTAGAAGCATATCAATCCATTTACTTATGCTTAAATATATAAAAAATTGAAATGAAAAAAAATTAATTATTGGATAAATTAAATGATAATAAAGAATATTTATATAGCATTAAGTAATTAAAAATAATATATTTAATTAAAATTAACTTCAAAACATAAAAAAAAATTAAAGAGAACAAATTATTGGAGAATTTTAAATAATATATTATTTTATAAAAAAAGAGGTTTTAAATATATTATCAATCAACTAATTTTTTATCAAAAAAATTCACGTCTGAATCTTTTTAAACAAAGTGTAAACACAATTATTATAAAAAATATCGAAAAAAGGTTTTTTCACTGGTTGTGGTACAAAGACAATTACTGCGAGAGCGTCAAGTTTTGTTTTACCAATTTGTTTTTTAAATAAATTCAATAGCAATTTATATATATATATATATATCTCCGTAGAATGGGTATTAAGACACGACAGTCTCGCAAAGTCTTCCTTCGTAAAATATATCATCTATAATTATTATAATATAATTAATTAATTATAATTTTAAATTATATAATATTCACACAAAAATTATATAAAACTTATAGTTTTAAGTGATACATCTGTATATAAATTTATGTTGTGATTAGATAATTATAGTATTTAAAAAAATAAAATT
>JAQSVH010000008.1:6772405-6782908 GCA_029448705.1 Adansonia digitata
TTATAATTTAAGAAGCACAGAAAATATAGTGAAGTATAGAGTAGGTACATTTTGGATGCGTGGTAAAACTAATTACAGTAACAATGGAATTAAGCATTATATTGAAGCAGTGAGACTAAAATTTATGATGGCATATATGTTTTGATGCAAAAATAATAATAATGGTGAGATAAATTATAGTGAAAATAAATAATAAACTTATAAACATTAATTGAAAATTTTAGATTATTAAATGTTTATGAAATTAATAAATAATTAAAAATGATTGAAGTTATATTAATGCCAAATAAAAATTTTAATAATAGATAATTAAAACTAAATAAAAATTATAAAATATATCAAATAATATTTTTATTTATTTTTGTTATTTACGTAATTACTTATTTTTCATTAACTCAATTTAATTATATAATAATTAAAGTTGTATACTTATTAGTTTATTATATAATAAAACTTATTTATTATATTAAATTTGAAAAAAAAAACTATATAACTTTTTAAATATAAAATAAAAAATAAACTTGCGGGGTTTTAAATGTGATTTGAAAAAATTATATGTTGTAGGGTCTTTTAAATGTGGGCTGGCTCTGCAGCCTTTGGCATGTTATAGGGCCTTCACAGTTTTATTACACACGTAGGGTCTTGACTCAAAACACACTTGCGCCGGTTTGTCTTTTGGAGACTTTAGATTATGGAAGGCCGAAACTTATGTTGTTTTCCATAAAATGATAATGTTGTTACCTATGCTACTTAGATTCAGATATAAAGATCAGATATGATATGTATTTAAAAAAATTTTAAAAGATTATATTTTTATATTTATATCTAAATATATATTGAATATAAGTATCAGATACAAATACTTTAAAAAAATATAGAATCAAACCAACATAAATGTTGGATATCAATACTAAATTAATGGTATATAGATATGAAATATGCATAAGTTTGTTGTATGGTATACGTAGGTTGTCGTACCATGATACATGGTATAAGTTTAATTTATAAGATTGATATCCAAGGTGAATGAGAAATTGCTCTCATTGTATCCACTTGAAGAGGCAGAAAATTAGAGCTAATCTGATCTAATTAAAAAAAATTACTAAATTAATCTAGTTAACTATTCGATTTTAAATAAATTATCATTTATTCGGGCAATTATTACTACTTGAAATTTAAACATAAAAAACCGTTTGTAACATGTTCACATGTGAACAATTTAAAAAGAACGGTTTGGATATGTCTTAAATTTCAATTTAAATTGAAATTGAAACGTTTGTCTTTAAAACCACTTAAAACCATATCAAATGGTTTAGTCCTTTGCCGTTCCATTAGAAAAGGATTAAAAACATACAAACTACTCTTCTGGGATTAAATATATATAGATATATATACTCAAAAGAATTCCTTGGGTTTTGTTTTTTGCAATTTAGTTTTATCATCTAACGAAAGAGAAAAAAAAAACAATTGCATTCTTTAGTTCATCGTATTATCGTTTGAAAGTGCTATCGACCGGTAACGAGATTGAGAAGGTCTGTAAGACGTATTGCAAAACCTGTCAAAAATGTTTGAGCAAGCGATAAACGTCTTAAGGTCAGAAGTTGCAAACCTTGACTCGATCAAAATTCGTTCTTTGAATTTTCTTTTCCGGTAATATAATTTTGTATAATTTCGTTTAAATTTTTTAATTAAGATTAGTATTGTCTAACCAATTTATGTATTTCACAGTATTTTAATTTTTAGACACCAAATCTCCAACAATAAGTTGTTACAAATGCAAAATAATAGCTTTTTACACTGCAAAATTCATAAAAGTATATTTTTACCTTCAGCAACTTGGCCTTGGGGTTTGACAAAATATTCTTTTCGTTCAACATAGCTTCCGATTTCTTTACATTAGGAATGAAAGCAAAAAGCTTTGAGTCTAAAATGCAGTCAAAAATTACCTTCACCAATTTACCTCTAGTCAAAAAATTTAGCCATCCGAAGGGTTTACCTGCGTTCCATGATGCTCTCATGAATAGGCAGAACAAACAAACAGGCAAGTCAGGCCGGGTCAAACTCCAAATGCTTGCAAATCAACAATGCCACATCTATCTTGGTAATACAAATTACATATTATATCAAAACCATCCAACTGAAGTAACTCCAGGTGCTTAACTGAAGTATATTGTATGTTATTCTACATCATTACATGGGAGTTTGAAATAAGACTACTGTTCGGTTTTCGGTTTATGAAATATAAATTGAACTTAAGCTATACCTTCACAATCAAGACCTTTACAGCCAGGGATTTCGATCCACTCCAGTTGGATTATCACTTCCCCACACTCAACATTTCTCAGCCTGAGACGCATCTCTTGAGTGATCTTGCCATTGTTCCAAATAATGCTGCTCTCATCAGCTAGGCAGTTTGAGCTGTCTGGCTGTATTTTATTGAGTGCACAACCGTTTGGGAGATCTTGCAAGCCTTTCTTCATCTTCAATGCTCCGATGTATGGTTTAATGTCAATCTCTGCAGTTCCCATTTTATCATCCACGGTGAACGTGTCCTTGTCATACAGAGTCTGCAGAAAAGACAAACAAATCGAATAGAAATTCGATGTTAAGTCCATAATATAATTATTTCTGCTTCAAAATATATCTGCTTAACTGCAAATGGCAATGGAATAAAATCAGACCATCCAAGATCTATGTTCCTGTAGGCAGACTTTGGTACTGAAAATTATTTCAGCAGCAAGCCGTCACCATTCATGAAAAACTGTAGATATATGCAAAAAAATCAGATGTTACTTACTAAATTGATCGGAACATCAGGATCTTTGATTGAAAGAGTCAATTCATCATTCCACTCAGGATTGCAGGTGTTTTTGACCATACGTGTTTTCAATCTCTGCAGCAATTTACGCAACAGAATGTCAAAGAAATTGACACCATCAACAACTATAGAAAAGCTTTAATTTTCATGAATTCAGTACGGTTGACATCAATGATCAAGCTCAGCCTTCTAGAAACAATACATGAAAATCTCGTACTAAGCAACTATCTCTCTAACTAAAGTTTCAGGGCATTTCTTAAATGCGAGTTTTAATTTAGAGACATCATTCAAACCTCTCCCTGCAACCGAAGAAAGACCTCATAAACTTATATGCCACGTTCTTTAAGTTTTATCCATTCCAAAGGCTCTATTAGGCTACGTTGCTCCGACTCTTTCATTTTTCTTGAATTATTTGTATTCGACACATTTCTGGACATGGATTTGGAGATGTGATCCTCTTAATACACGGAAAAACCTTAGAGAAAATTGAATATATCCATGTCAAACACAGACTTGTATCCACCACTCACACTTGAGTCAGAGTAGTAACATAGCTATTAGGACTTGCAAACTCCGACAAGTCCATCTTGTATACTTCCATGCAAGTTATCATGCTGTATTTAACCATAATTAGGAACAAAAGAAGCAGACTGAAAAAAGATTAGAAGAATGTCAAGGCTAATTAATAACCTTAGCTAAAAACGGATCTGTCATCAACCTGGAAACCTAACCAGTTTAACATGCTAAAGTGAATCCATTTGGGAAAGTAGTTTTTGATCAACTAGCAAAACCTAAAGAAAAGAATGCAAAGTCCTAAATTTGAGGAATTTTGTTTCAAAAAAGCATAAAATTCCAGTCCCTTTCTAAGCCCTTTTCACGATAGACCCATCTAATAAAATTAATTCACGTAATTTCTTTTGTTCCCTATCAATTTTCTTCAAAGTTTTTCATGGATGAGTTGAGATGAGAGGCTATCTGTATATTAACTACTAGTTATTGCGTTCTTATCAACCAAATTAAATGTTCATCATCCCTTAATTCTGACATTAATTAAAAATTAAAGTTGGCTTTTCCCTATCAATTTTCAAGTTTTCCTTCAGAATTCAACTTGTCCCCGATACTTATTTTCCTCAAGTGATTGGCAGCAAGATTTCTGAAGTCTAAAATTACAAGAAACCATATTCTAGATTTTTCCCAAAATTGATAGTTACTTCGAATTTGTTCAACAGGATGATTACTTGGCAAGAATTTTATTTAAAAAAAAAAAAAGCCAAATAACTCAACATAATTTTCCAAGCAGAGCAGCAGAAAAAAACAAATCCAGCATCAATCCTTTGATGAAATAGAATTAAGTCTGGGTTAGAAAAAAAAAAAAAAAGAGAAAGGCAGAGAGATTCGAAACGATGAAGTCAGCTCACAAACCTGTTGACCCATGGTGATGACAACGTAAGGATCACTGCTACCGCTAGCCGTGTCTCGAACAGCAAGATTGATGCCTCTTTGGACCTTGATTCTGAGAAGTCCCAAGATACCCTCCATTGAAACAAAACCAAAGCTGTTTCGAATCCCCCCAAACAAACGACACTGTCAGAAGCCAAAAGGAAAAAAGCTTTCTTTAATTTTTGTCTCCATGCAGAAAAAACACAATAAACAAATCCAATCGGACATGACCCCACCAAAGGAATCTTTACCTTTAGTTTCCGACAATCTACAGTCTCGGCCTCGATGCAGCGTGTCGTTGCTCGGACAACCTTAAGACAAATAGGGAAAAGCCAAAAATCCATAGTCAAAGAACATCAAAAGTTCGAAAATATAAGTGCTTCACAGCTGCCTTGCTTCTGCGCCCTTTTTTTTTAAGGTTTATGTAACAGACACGAGGGGATACAGGGAATAAACTACAACCAATGCCGCTGTTTCATTTTTAAATGTTTATTCAATTTTATTAACCAGATTCTGAAATAACAAAACTATGGCCTACTGACTGAATGAATATATATACACAAATATATACATATATATAAGCTGAAATCTGGTTTGATGTTTTAATATATATATTTATATTTTTTTTTTCAAATTTAGTTCATATTCTATCTAATTCTAATTGTGCATTGATGGATACGGGTTTTAAATAAATTCAAAAGATTATGATAAAATTATATTTTAATTTTATAAATAAAATTAAAATATTACGAAAGTTCAAAAACCAAAATGGGTTAAATGTTTCAATTTGTGAAGGCACTACAAATAAAAATCTGGCGCATGTCTGCACCAAGGTCCAGACATTTAGTATCAGTTTGGCGTAACATAGTCATACGTGCCTACAGATCTAACTGCAGATACTTTCAGCTTGAAGAACTGAATGTTACAAATAAACAGCTGAAAGCTGGACCCCGTGATATCTTTACATTATCTGGACATAAATGAGTGTGATATGGATATACATCATATATAAATATATTTAATTTTTAATTTTTTTTATATTTAAAGAATTATACTTTCATATCAATATTTAAATATGTATCGAATATAAATATTAAATAAAAATATTTGAAAAAAATAATGTATTCAAGTAACATAGATTAGTACTATATCTGTAATGTCTTTGCGAAATTCCCTTTTTTAAGACCGAAGACAACAGGTTTATTAAATTCTTCGGCAAAGTGGAGAGACCGTAAAACTTATTACCTACAGATGTATTGAGATTTGGGAAATAATTGAAGCCACATCTTTTCACTTATTAATAAATTGACAACGTGGAGTACATTTTAATGTAATGTAATGGTGAAACTGATAATCCAGTCACCTTCGCACTTCTAATTTTTTGTTAGTTTTTGTAATCAAATTAACCACAAAAGGGGAATCTGATCCTTGTTGATCATCTAACAAGACCCAAGGTTATATGCGTTCCACTCTCCTTAAATCTGCTCACTCTAGAAGAAATCCGAAGGCAATATCGACCTTTCATACGGTCCCTTTAGATCAGATTTCCGGAAGCAGGAGCTCTCAAAAGGAATCTACAATAATCTACAAAAGACAAAACCAGAAGTCCAGGTTGTCCTGTCCTGTCTCACATGTTCTCACCCTTAAAAACCTCTATCTCTCTCTCGGTCTCTAGCACATGCATTCTCTCTACTCTCCTCTTACGAATGCTGACTTAGGCATCTAAAACTCTTTCACTACATTGAAATTTTTGATTTTTTCCATCTTCATACATTAGTACTATTTAATAACCACATGTGAAAGTACTTTAATTGGATTCAATTTGACCTGCAAATGGTCGTTGTTTGTAGGTTTCGGCAAGTGCAATAGAAAAGAAGAAAATTACAGAAATAAATAACATATAGCTTCTAATAAAACAACAAAATTTAACTGCTAGAATAATTAATGGTTGCATGATACTTCATCTTTTTCCCTTTTTTCTTTTTTAATTATACTATTGCCATTGTTCTTTCCCTAAGTAAAATTTTCCTTAAAATTCTGCAAATCAAATGAAATGACTGAAGTAGTGGTGCGTCCATACATAACCTCTTCAAGTTCGAGAATCCACCCGCTAGAAGATTTTTTATATAATATTAAAATAATGTTTTTATAGAATTTATAAATAATTTTTTAATTTATATTAAAACCAAAAATAAGCAATTTGATAAAGCTCATATCAAAATTTTTACCGAACTTGTTCTAAAACAACTTATCAAACTTGTTAAGCTTATTATGTTCAAACTTGGTTGATTTATTAATCAAGATTCGAAATAAAAACATTGATTGAAGACTTTAAAGCTTCATAAACAAGCACAAATAGGTTTTAACCTAACACGCTCATGATCATTAAATAGTTTGATTTATAATTATAAAAAAATGCTAAATCTAAAAGGTAGTATAAATTTGAAATTTGACTCAATTGATATTTAATAAATTTAAATTTTAAATTTTAATATTTACAGCTCTATACTTATCACTAGTCTATCACCATTTTTGTAAAAAAAAAAAAAAAAAAAAAAGGTCATTAAGCGTTTACGAAGACATAAATATTTAAGTTTGGACACGATAACCATACTTGACAATGACCCGAGTATGGCCTTAGAGCTTTGCCCAACAAAGAAGAGTAATGCTCTTTTTTGAGTGTACAAGTGCAAGACTTTCTTGGTATTTGGGAACAATTTCTTTTCATTTCACAATAATTAGGGGCAGGGTGACGATTTTGCACACCACTTGGAAATTAGCATCACCACCGATACCAATAATCCTTTTCATTTTGAGAGAAAATCAAGGGTGGGCTGAAAAGAATGCAAGGAGGCCTACAAGAGGAGCGTTAATGTACGTTGTGGGCTCCGACTCTTGAAAATAAGGCCTTGAATCAGGAAAAGCATCTGACACATTGGGCCCACCCACCACCGCTCCCACCAATAAGTTGGGGTTGGGATTAGGGCTTCTATAATAGGGAGTCCCCTCTTTGCAGCCAATGCGGGCCGGGTGGGCCTCCACCGATGGCAGTGAGCTGGCCCTGTGATGAATCCTCTGAGGAAAGCGTGCACCATACCCGACCATGTAGGACATCCCCAGGGGATTATCTCCCAGAATATAGTCCACCTAAAATTCCCACAACAACTATCCACAAATAATTATTAATTCTGCTTCTTTTTCTATTTATGTCATATATTCAAATGCCAAAAAAAAAAAAAAAGGCCAGAACTCGAGTTTTGTCTGATTTTTAAGTGGAAAAGAATAAATTAGAATTAAAATTGCATTACAATTACCTGGCGTTTGGCCAAGCGTTTGAGAAGGGCAGGGGATGCTGTCGTTTCACCACATGGCACCACCTTGCTAGCGTGGCTTAGATAATTAGAATAGGCGAGCAATAGGAAAGACAATGACGTTACATGCTGCATGTTGCTCCCTCCAGCTTTGAATATCAATCCACCTTTTTTTAATTAGCAGAAAAAAAGGGGGTTAGTTTTTTTTTAATTAGCACAAAACCACCTGGATTAAGCAAATCGCTTAGCAGCAAAACACAAAGCAATTAATTACAAGATGCTTATTTTCTAAACACAGCTGGTCTAGCCTTAATCATTTGCTTTTTCTATTTATAATACGGTACTTTTTCTCCAGAGATCTGTGACTTATACTATTAATGTGTTTAAGGAAACCACGTTACCAGGAGAGTATTGAACTTGAGGATGAGAAATTCCAGGCAATAAAGAACAAATAAAACCATCGGCATTTTGCTTGAAAGACTCGAAGTAGTCAGCTTTTCCCATCAGCACTTCCTGTCAGAGAAATTTCACATATCAGATAATATAGTAATATATTAACTAATTGTTTCGTTGCTCATTTATATATATATATATATATATATTAGCTATAGTGTGCATATTAAATATTAATACTGCATAGCCTGATAAATTTTAGTATGCAAAAACCCAAAATTCAAGGTTCATGCACATAGAGATAAGTCAATCATATAGAATATAACAGAAAAAAATATTATGTGCATAAATATGACGAAATCATATAAGCTATATTATATATACATATATATCTCAGAATTTTGTTAAAGGTGAAAGGACCTTAACAAAGGAGTCGAGATCAGCTTTGAAAAAAAGTTATTGTGAGAAGATAAATGAGTGAGCATGGGAGGTAAGCATCGCCCCACCCTTTAGGCACATGCATGTGGCAGTAACTCATTGATTGGGGACCCACGAAGAACCAGATCACCTAAACTAGACGCTTAGACTTCGATGCCACCTCCACTTCAGCATAAACTTTAGTTTATGATTGAGTAGACAAAGACAACATTGAACCAACCCCTAAGTCCGCTCTCAATCAAAACACAGTTTTATTAAACCTCTTTGGCTCCCCAGTATTTGGTTTTTTTTTTTTTTTTTAATAATTTTGGAAGAGAATGTCCAGATCGGATGTCAATTGCAAAAATTATACTCACATGAAAGCCAAATTCTATGCTATCCTTTTCCGATTATTTTATTTAAAATTATGCCTTTATTTTTTTAAAAATATTTTATATTCAATATTTATATCCAAAATATTTTGAATATAAATATAAAGATTTGATAATTAAAAAATCTTTTAAATATTTAAAAAATATAATAAAAATAAAAAATATATTAAATATATATCTATATCTAATACTTCTACACTCAGAGAAACATAACTTTAATCTATTTTATCTTATCAAGTATAGAGTACGGTCATTTTAATAGCAGTCTTAAAAAAATAAACAATTGGCTTTCTCTTTGGTTCAAAATCTGACAAATAAAAATCTAACTTTTACTCGTGAACTTCGATAATAAGTTCAACATTTCACACCTTGCAGACGGTCTTCACCCTTCAGTTCATCTAAAAGTCTACAAATGGGCATCAGATACGGGGTTCAAAATTGTGGAAAAGAAGACCCCACAAAATATGAGGGTCCACCAAAAAACGTGATCTAAGTTTGTTCCCCAGCCACGTGACACAGACACATTTTCTTTCCATATTTCAATAATTAAAAAAATATATAACCTAAATGAAAAACAATCCTATTACATGCCCCAACAAAGAACACAATGAAAGAACAATAAAAACACTGCACTAGACAAATAAAAGAAACAAATTAAAATCCACACAAATATTTATAATCCAGGTATTAATCAAGACATTTCCACATTGGTTTTTTTTTTTTCCTCTTAATTTGTTTAAATTTGTACCTTGGAAATGAGGACGTTAATCCCAGCATGCTTGTTATCCCAACCGAACTCATTGATGGTATCTCCAGCTCTCAAGACGACCTCGTTTTTCACTATGTACTCTCTATATACGCGCTTCCTTGATGCCTTGTGCAGCCAGGCAGCTCCCCAAAGCAACTCGTCCTAAAATACAGTATATTATATATTTTTAATCCAAATGGTTTAATCATATCGGCCAGTTAAAAAGTTGTGGACTTTCATGTCAGAATCCTACGGTTCATAAATCTGACCTGGTAGCCATTGACGTCGCAGTAAAACGGGCAGACTGCTGAGTGCAGGCTGCTGCTATAGGCCCCCCGGTGCTTGTCAGCAAAGTTAAACACCTACAGTTCAATGCAAACATTTTCCCCGACGGTCATTTTCCTCCCCATTTATTGGAAAACCTGTAAAAATTAGAATTGAGGTGGTTGATAGTGACGTACCCTAACGGCTCGATTTAGAAGCAACCTCGAGTAAGCAGGGTCGCGTGACCTAAACACAATGGAAGCGGCGGCCAATGCGGCAGCGGTTTCACCCGCCACGTCGGAACCAGGATGCGCATTATCGATTTTGTACACTGTACGTAGCGTATCCATATCCTCGGGCCTTTCCCAGCAGCTATGATCAGAGTATGCATCTCCCACCTGTACGTAAACCACCCCAGGCTTTGCCGTTGCTTTCAACAGATAATCCGTCGACCACTTAACTGCTCTGACGGCGTTCTTTAACTCCGGTCCCATGTTCCTCCCGAAATCTATGATACTCCAAGCTAATAAAGTCGTCGTGAATGCCATTGGGAACCCGAACTTCACGTTGTCTCCGGCGTCAAAGTAGCCCCCCGTTAAGTCCACCTGAAACAGAAACATCAAACGCCGTTAATGGTTTATTTAGAACTCCAATGCAAAAAGAAAAAAGGGAAAATTTATGTTTTCGAAGAGGAGTTAGTTACCCCGGCGGAGGAGCCCT
>JAQSVH010000008.1:6783008-6801313 GCA_029448705.1 Adansonia digitata
GGTGGAAATGGGCAGTGTGTAAAAAGTCTTTTAACCACCAAATCTGTTCCTAACTAACGTCCTAAAATCGACTACAAATAAGTATATGTGGTCGGCCAAAACCGATTACTGCGCTCGTTTTCCCACCACGGCAAACGTTACAGGTAAGGATGAAAATAATCAATTTCCAAATTTTGTATTTTAAAAATGTCCTAAGCTTAGCAACACTCTTTGAAGATTATAACTAAGAACGTGCTCTTACTGTTTAATATTATGATTTTGTGTAGTGATGTATTCTTTTTTTGAAAAAAAAAAATTATTTGTGGATGTATTTGTTGCGTGGATCTATTCTTCTCTGGTGTGAGTATGCATCTCCTTGTGGTCGTGTGCACAGAAAAATATCTCGTATCGAGTGTGTTTCAAGTAGTGTGTAGGTTTATAAAAGATTTCTTGCTTAACAAAATTAAAATGATTTTGTTAAGTAGCGTGTTTCTTCCTTTCTTAAAAAAATGTACATAATTTTATTTTATTTTTTATAAATTCAGACTTAAATATTTTAAACTTGTCAATTCCTGCAATTTCACACTTGCATTCATAGATACTTGGCAATGAAATCTCCTCTCATATATTTTCAAGTTGTTCAAATTAGAAATTAGCGTAAGTAAATACATATATATTGCATGTCAAATTATGATATTTTTTTAATTAGAGAGGAAAGATCCAAAACCGATTCTTTCAATAATGATACATGCAATTTAAATTTGAGTGATCAAGTGCAAAATTTAATAACTTAATTTTATGTGGCAACTTATATGAACCAAATTAAAATGTTTGCAACCTTTTTAAATTAAAAAAAAAAAAACACACTCAATGTTTTACACTTAGAATATTCTTTTACAGTAGAACAGTTGATTGTATTATCCAGCATTTTTTTTTTTTTGGGAGGGCTACTCAACTTGATTTTGTTTTTTTTTTTCCTTTAATTATCACAATGGAAAACATAACTCGAGTGATAAAGTTCAATGAGTATTTTCTACAAATTCATCATGGAAGAATCTAGGAACAGACATAGGTCATGACCTCACAAAAATGTTAATAGTATAGTTTTATTATATAATAGCATTTTTTTAACTTAAAAACTCGGCTTTTTCCTTTAATATGGTTTACTATTTCGGTCCTTTCATAATGTTTTTTATTCTAAAAAATAGGCATATTGACTCGATTCTAAATTTTTATTTTTAAAAAATAGTTTTATAATTGTTCATGTACATTTTTTTCTTTATGAATTTGATAAGTATAATCCACTAAACGAACAAAAAAAATGTTATAATAATACTATAACCAACATGTCAACAACTCTATGGTCTATTAGTATAATCCATTAATTCTATTAGTATAACAATACTATACTATAATCCATTAACTATGATTCTAATTTCAATAATTAAAGATTAAATTTCTGTAATCTTAACTAAAAAAAAAAACATGTACAAAAAATCGTTAGTACTATTCCTTGATAAGAAAAACTAAACATAGTAATATAAAAATTCTTACATTCATATCTTATTATATAATATATATATTTATAATCTTTTTTTTCCTTATCTTTTTGTTAGGATTACCCCCATAATTTCATGCATAATTTCATGGCAAGCAGGGAAAAAAGAAATGTGGCATTCTTGTGAATCCACAAAATAAGCAAGGTTAAAATAGTAATTCAGCATCCAGCCAGGAGCCTACAAAAGCCATTCCCGTAGCCCTCATTCACCCCCACCGCAAGATTGAGGCGAACCATCACCTTCTGAACACCCTGGCCATGAAACCCCTATCCCTCCTCTTCCTAACCTTCCTCTTCTTCTATTTCCACCCAGTCCCAACACTCGGTTCTGCCGACTACGCCGCTAGCACCGTCAGCGCCATCAACTCCACGGATTTCATCCGTACAAGCTGCTACGCCACCTTATACCCTGATATTTGCTACACTTCCCTTTCTGGCTATGCCACCGCCATCCAACAAGACCCAGCTCGTCTCACTCGTGCCGCCATCGGTGTCAGCCTCTCTAAAGCCCGTAACATGGCGGCTTACGTCTCCAACCTCTCCCGCGAAGCCGATTACGGCGCCGACCCAAGAGCCAGCGCCGCCTTGCACGACTGCTTCTCCAACATGGGTGATGCCGTGGACGAAATCCGCGGCTCGCTGAAACAGATGCGGCAGCTGGTAGCTCCAGGTTCCGAATCTTTCCGGTTCCAAATGGGGAATGTTCAGACATGGATGAGCGCCGCCTTGACAGACGAGGACACGTGCACGGACGGGTTCGAGGATGTGGCGGATGGACCACTGAAGACGGAGGTGTGCAAGAGAGCTGCGAAAGTGAAGAAGTTCACGAGCAATGCCCTGGCGTTGGTTAATAGTTATGCCCAAAAGGGTACAACGTAATCACTGAATTGGAAAAAAAAAAGTATAATTACTAATTAGCTGATGGTTATTGTTGAATATTTTGTTTAATTTCAAGTTTTTTTTTTCGTACAGTTGGTTTGGAGGTTTTTGGTGTTATGGGTGTGGGTAGTTTTGAATTTTTCGGTTCTCTTTACGTGACAGATAGAAGAAGGAAGCTGCTTCTTCTTTCTGGTTTGTAACTCTTTTCTGACTGAGTTTAGTGATATTCTTCTCTTTCCCTTGCTATTTTGTTTTTTGTTTTTCAAAAATTTATAATTAATTAATTAAAATGAAATAGAATAAACATAGAAATTTTCTGCTGGACACCCAATTTTTACTCTTTTAATTTACGTACTAATATTGAATTTCACATTTTATTATTATTTTTATTAAAACTGATAGTATTTAATATAATTACATGAATATGATATATAAAATAAAAAAATAACATAATATGATATTAATACATTTTAAAAATTTATATAATACAAATTATATATATTAAAATTGATATAAATATAAAAAATCTTAAACATAATTATGACATAATAAAATATGTGAATATGATATGAATATATAAATTATCAAATTTAATTTTGGTAAATATTAGTATAACGTAAATTGTTAATTATGTCAAAATCTTAAAAAGAGCTAATAAATCTCAGAAAAAAATATGATAAATATATTAAATATATTGTCCTAATTATACATAAATATATGACATTAATACATTTTAAAAATTTATATAATACAAATTATATATATTAAAATTGATATAAATATAAAAAATCTTAAATATAATTATGACATAATAAAATATGTGAACATGATATGAATATACAAATTATCAAATTTAATTTTAGTAAATATTAATATAACGTAAATTGCTAATTATGTCAAAATCTTAAAAAGAGCTAATAAATCTCAGAAAAAATATGATAAATATATTAAATATATTGTCCTAATTATACATAAATATAACATATCTTTATCAAATTAATTTTTTTATGTTTATTAGAATTGGTTACATGGATGGAGTTTCTTTCAAGAAATGGTGCGTTAAAAAATTGGATAATTTTTTTTTCACGTGGGTAGCTCCTTTTAAGCTAAAATGTGACTTTTTAAAAAGAAATAAAAAAGTTAGTTATTATTTTAAATAAAAAGACATAAACATTTTTAATTGCATATTTATTAAAAAATTTTATTTATTTTTTATTAATTTCTTAATTGAGTTTGATGCCATTTCAATGGAAAATTTTATATATTAAACATGTTATATTTTTACCATATTTTATCTCAAATTTATTGGATTTACCAAATTTTTATATTATAATAAAGATTGGTTTTATACAAATTTTTTTAAATTTTGTAAATAAATTAAAATTTTTAGTATATTTTTCAATTAAGTTTTAATTATATTTAAAAAGTGTGTACTATTTTATTACCAGTCTAATGCCGGCAATTATGGACCCACGGCATTTGACGCGGAAGTGTAATTGGTGAGAGCAAGATGATTTTCTTCCATTTTCTCAGGTGATGATTCTCTTATTTAACGGCTGTACTATCAAATATGTCATATCACACAATAATGGCGATCTCCCTTTTTAGTCTTAGAAAGAAATTGACGACTTTTTCTTTTTGACAAAATTGAGTACCTATGCCCTCATGATTTTACTTCGATTATCAAACACCATATCACATTCACATGCACCTACATAGTCTAGTTCTAAATATGTTTTTTTTCCCCAGACAATTGGAAATTTTACTAATAAAAACTGTGAATAAAAAAGTCAAGGGAGATAGTGCAATAAATATAGCATAAACAGGAAACCAGCAATTGTAACAAGAACCGGAAAGTATCTTAAACCAAGCATAAAAGAATTTTTATCTATCAATACCCCCATTTTAACGAATGAATTTGCAATTAAATTTGCTTTTCTTAAATATGTTGGTTCCTTAGTTTTGCTTATTTGATTTGTTTTATACATTTTTCATACAATAATATAATAATAAAGTATTCATAAAATTGAATCACATTCAAATGATATCTATAAAACTTATAATTTTGAGATCTAAGTTCATCTTTAAAAGTTACGTCTTAAAAATCAAAGTTTGAATTTGTTCTTCTACTATCACTAATTGCCTACTTTGCTATGAAGAGATTGGTCGAGGAGAATATGCCGATAATTCGAGTGGTAGTACAACATCAACTTGGTGGAAGAAAAATCCGGATAACTGTTGTTTAGATTCAAATTATAATCGAAAATATTATTTTGGTCATTTTATGGTTATTGCTGTTTTTATTATTTAAGACATAATGAATATTATCACAATCGATTATAATAAATATCGATAATAAATATTAGCAATGAAAAAAATCGAAATAACAAAATAACAGCCGTCATTGCATTATGGCAACTATTTAAATCGTGATTCCAAGTACAAGTAAAATTTTTGTCATGAAGAACGAGGAGGAGGAGAGGTTGAGGAAACAGTTGTTACATGCGCTTCGTTACTGTTCCTTAGCAAGAGATGTGAGGGATAAATTAGTTTTTCACTTGGGACATGGATAGCATTGTTTACTCTTGAGTACAACTGAATATATTACTTCCAATAAGCAACGACGACACGGTTCGAGAGTGAGTGGGTTCAATTTATTTTTGTCTACTGACTAGGCTTACATGGTCAAACCGAAATGAAGAGTTGCATGAGGGTACCCGAAAACAAAACAGAATAAAACAACTAGTTTTGCAGCTTGCTAATTGGATGAGTTCATGAAAGATAAATTATTGTAGAATTGTGATAATTACTTCTTTATTAACCCCCAAACAATATATATAGATATGTAGTAATGTTGCTTGGAGGTCTTAATTAAGTTTAAATTCAAATGCTAATATGAGAAGGATAGACGATAGAGTTGATAATTAAGATAGAAGAAAACTAACTTACATTGTGTGCATAAATCCAAACCTAATTAAAAATTAGAAGTAAACAACTATTCGTAAATAGTGTGGTCTTTGACTCTAATGTCACGATTCTGCATAATAATTAGTCACATGCATACATGCAGACAATTGCATGCACGAGAGAGAAATGTCACACTAAAAAAATACTAACCATTTTTAATATATTTTAATTTTAAAATTAACAATTCAATAAAAAAATTTCTCATTCAATTTTTTAAATTATTATTCTTTTTAATACACAACTTTCTTTTTTTTTTTTGTGAAAATACTATTCTCTTCACCCTCACCCACAAAGGGTGATAAATTCTAGTATATATAATATAATAGAAATGTCTTGCATAAAATGCCAACAACCAACCAACCAACCAAAAAAAGGAGGTAGAAGAAGAAGTGTGAAGTTATGAACAACAAAAGCCCATGTCATAAATGATTAAAACAGTCGCAGAAGAGGTAATGAGAGAGAGAGACAGCAAGATAATGTTGGTTTCGTTTTGGATCTCTAATTCTAAGCTTTGGATTTTTCTTAAAAAAAAAAAACCATGAGTACTCCCGTGAATATATATGAATAGACTAGAAGATCAAGTTGAAGTTGTTACTTGTTAAGGACAAAACAGAAAGGTGGATGAGTCAGGAAAATTAGACACTTGGTTTTTGTTCATGTCCTAGGGACCAGCTTGCTTGTGGGTTCACGAGATACAAAATATATATATATATATGTATTTGCAATTTTCTTCTTAAATCCACCATTGGGTTCCCAACAAAATTCATGAATGATGTTTTTTTATCATTATTTTTGGGTTTATGTATGCAAAAATTACCACATCAAAAGATTAGTAGGGTGAGTCTGTTTTTAGTGTGGTTTGAGTTTAGTATTTTTTTTAACGTAAATATTATTTTAGATACAAAAGAAACAGTAAGTTTTTGAGATACAAAAAAGATTGTAAATATTAAATTTTAAAATTTAAATATAATAAATTTTATTTTTTAAAAATAATTATATAAATTATTTGAATAAAATTAAAATTTTTTCGCACGAAGTGAGACTTAGATCTTAAGAAATGGCAAATTAAAACGCTACAATGAGTTGGAACCCAATTAACCTTTAAATTGGTGGTCAGATAGGGTAAGCCCATCTAGCTATTTGCATTTTGCAGCCTGATCTGCTCATTTAAATAAATGAGCAAAGGGTCAATTTTAATTTTCTTAGACGCGATCAGTTTAATAATTTCTGATTTTGGGGTAGCCTCCTACCCAGCCGAATGTCAGCCCATCACATCAGAAGGCAGTTGGTCTGGATTGTGGTCCAATAGCCATTTATCATTCAAATTTAACTTCTGTCTAATTACCCCAAAGATGATTTAGATGACAAAACTGGGCTTTTTTCCCACCTCACAACTTTCAATTTCTTTTTTTTTTTTTTTTCTCAAGTAATAATGATATGGTTCTTCATAACTATGTTCGTTGGTCAAAGCCAGATTGTAATCGAATCAATAACTACAATTAGATTGCCTTCTATATTAAGGAGGAATCTGTTTTGTTTTTAATCAAACTGGATATCAATAGATTAGATTTAGAGGATAGTCTTTTGCAATAAAAAAAAAAAAACCCAAAATATAATTTATGGAATTGTTTGGAAGTTGGATTTTGGATATGAATCAAATTGAGGAGACCCACTTGAAATTTTAAACTGTATGTACGAAGCTAATTAAGATTTTAAATTATTTTGTGAAGTTGGTATTTGTCAAATTCACTCAATTTAAAAATCTCTAGGCAGTCTCAAATTGATTTTTTTTTAAATTATTGAATTTAAAATTTTAGAATTATCACCTAACAATTTCTAATGCAAATTTCAAATTTAAATATTCAGGTGGAACCTCTGCATCTCTATTTTAGAAAGATATTGTTATATGGGTTTAGTTTGATCTTTTATTAATACATAAACTTATATATCATCAATTAACTACGACGTGATGAATATAAATATGAGTTTTGGTAGAACTTTTCTTGCTATCATTCATTAGAATTTTAAGTTGAATGAAGAAAGTGATGTTTCCCTTTTGGTTCTCCAATGGGAGAAAAATAAAAAAAAGAGAGTACTATAAAGTCTTTGAAACATGTTTATTGAAGCATTAACTTCATATTTACCTTTGAACTTCATGCATGGATGCATCTTTTGGTACGCCTTCATGTCACCAAATTATATACAACATTAAATATATATATATGTATATTAAAAAAAATAGAAAAAAGAAAACCCACTTTTTTGAAGGAAAAGTAGTCTAGATGTAATGGGTATTTTTTTCTTAAAATCCGAGTGCCATTGTCACAACGATGTGAAAATGCCATTATTAAATAGAATAATTTTGACAAGTTGACGAAGGAGGCTCATTACAATTGCCTTTTTTTTTTTTTTCCCCCAAGAACAGCTATATCTTAATTCATGTCAAATCTTGCAGTCAAATATATGTTGTTGGAGAATGACTCATGACTTTGATCTTCATATTGGAAAATGTCCATTGAATAGATTGAAAAAATGGGGGGGGAAAAGTGCACTATATATATACCAGATAATTAAAAAAGTGCAATGGACATTCTTTTTCTTTTTCCATTTTCTTGGGCGCAAGCAAGCAACAACAATTATTTGAGTTTATATGCCTTGAAATTTCAGCCTCTAATTTTGCAATGTGTTTTCATATTTTGCTAGGCTTGTTTTAATTAGTCCCCAATTATTTGAGTTTATATGCCATAAAGTTTCAGCCTCTAATTTTCAATCTATTTTCATATTTTTCCAAAACTTGTTTTAATCAGTCTAACGACTCCCACGTCAGACTCCATATATACTCTTCATCTAGGCCATTAATATATATATATATATATATGTTTATATAAATTGATTTTTTTTAACATATGGCTTAAATCATTTAGTTTATATAATTATCTTTAAAAAAATGATAATTTACATATTTAAATTTAAATTTTAAGATCTTGAATCTTTTTTTTATTTTCAAATTACGACCTTCTGGATAAAAAAAAAATAGTTCTTGGTCTATAAAATTGATAAATAAATGAATCTAATTCATTATTTTTTTAGTAGAGATAGATTAATTGTTAATTTAAATCAATAACTTGGATTACAATTTGCAGGGATTTAGTGGTCAACGAGAATCATGATCACGATCGTTCGCCTAAAACCGATGATGTTGGAAGGAAGATCATGAGCTAACACCAAATCTTTGAAGAAAGAAAGCATAAGTATTAATACCATTGAAGAAGCTTCCAAAGGATTATTGTGGAAAAGAATGAACTCAAAACAAAGGGAAAAAAAAAGGGCGAGTTTCTGTTAAAACGTCTTGAGGATGCTTTCATCACCCAACTTTATTGGTCTGACTTGGCCAAAGCATCACAGCCAAGAAAATATAAATTTTTTTTAAAAAAAGGAAAAAATGGCGACTTTCTTCAATGGATCGAATGCGTGGAAATTGCCAGCTCCCTTACTTTGATTCTGACGGACTAATGATGATGATTGAGTTAATCCAAATTGTGTAATTAAAAGCAAAGCAAATGGGAATAACTAAATTGTATGACAAATTATTAATTGCACATTAATTAAGTGATATGTTAATTTGAACCATAAGCTTCTAATGCCAACTAGATAAAGATGACAAAGAAATGAAAAAGACGACTTGTTTAGTATTAAATTATCAAAGGAAAGAAAAGAAAAGATAAACATGGAAATTTGCTAGCACCTAATGAAAATTTGAGTTTTCATTTTTTTTTTTTTGGAAAAAATCACTAATTTCTCTTTTACTTATTCTTTGTATGTTCCATTTAATTAGAATTAAAGACAATTCATAACTAAACAAGAAATATTCTCAAAGGGATTAGAATTAACACTTAGAGATCTTTTTTAATTAAAAACATCATATTTAAATTTGAAAGTTTAAGGTTATCAAATCTTAAAAATAGAAAAAGTGAAAGTTATTGATAGGACATTAGCTCTTAATTAAGAAACTTGCATGCCCCCCCCCCCTTTTGTTAATTATCGATATTCAAGCAAATCTATTAGAAACAATTAGGTGTTTGTTTGTTTCTTTGTTTTGGCTTAAATTTGTTGTATAAACTAATCGAAGGGTTCAAATTTTAGCTTATATCATAAGGAATTATAATTAAGTTGATAAGATACAGAAAATGGTACAAAAAAAAGATAAAAGATTTCCATTCCTATCAAAGTGTCGAGCTTTTTCAACCGCCTCATTGTTCAACAAAATTAGAAGCCATAAAATAATTAAGAAAACCTTGAAAAATAAAACAGTGACATATTAATAATGTTGCCTTTGTTTTCATGCATAAAATATATTGGCTAAGGATGATTAAGTTGTCAATTAGATAGAAGTGCAAAAAGGGACCATCAAGTTTCAAAGCTTATCGGTGGAAGCTTAAGGGTCAATTTATTGAAACGATTATTTCCCATCGTTTGGTCATAATTAAAAGTGATGCATGACAACGGAAAAATGGGGGGTTTTGTTGATTAAAAATATTGTAAATCCATTGGATTGGGAATCGTTACGGTCTGCTTGGAAGCAACTGCAAGGAATAATGGGTAGCTTTCAATTATTTAGAATTTAATTTTTTGACTCTTAAATTATATATATTTCCTACATGTCTTTTTTTAAGAAAGACAAAGCTAAGGAAGAATCCAATTATTTCATGTAAAATATTTGAATTCGAACTTTAATATTTGTAGTATCTTTTGTTATTTTCATGCTATGGTTTTTTTTTACAAAAAAAAAAAAAATACAAAGCTCTTCTTATGGTATTATTTTATTTGTATAAACTTTTTAGTTATCTAAACTTCTATAAAACGATTCTATGATCATTTTGTAACGTAAATAACAATTAAGAATTGGACTAAATTAATTTCTAATTAATTAAAATGATTTGTTTTTGTACAATTGTTTGTTTTCTATTTATATTTTGAACATTTAGTTAATGGTAACTACAATTATTCCTCCTCAAATGGTTGAGTTTATAATTTATCTTTCCATAATTTAGAAGGCAAAATCAAGTTAGATGCTTATAGAAGAAAATAAGATATCTATTTTAATTTTTGTAACTAATTAATTATAAGTATCACCTCATTATTCAACCCTAGCTAGGATCCTCCCTCATGTTTAGAACTGCAGAAAATTAAAAACACCCACTCGAATTGCCATGCAAATGTTGACCGAAAACAGTACCAAACTAACTCGTAATCAATAATTAAGCAAAATAGAAGATATAGAAAACCCTGAACCAACCCCTACATTAATTTGATAATGCAATTTTGAAATGAACTTTGGTAATGATAAAGCTCATTTATAATATGAGATTAATTGCATTCAAGTATAAATTATATATGGTCACAAAAAAAAAAAGAGTTCACTTGTTTATCCGACATATATTTAAAAAGGAAATTAATTATCAGCCAATTAAACTCATTGCTATGAAGAAAGTGATAGAAAACAGACAATTTCTCACATCAAGATGTTGTTTGCAGATCATTTTTCCCCTTTTTTTGCTTCATATGTCCTTGTTTTCCATCGATGTTCTATTGTTGCATCAGGTTTTTTTTTAATTTTTTGGGTACTAAAAAGATTTGTCCATAAGATGCATAACTTTGATTTGAAATAAAATTTTTGTAACTCAAATTGATCTGGCTTGAATTAATAAAAAATATTTTATTTAAAATTAATTAAATATTAATATAAAATATATTTTAAATAATAAAAGGATTTTTGAGCCTAATGTGCTAAGTGTAGGCCGGGTTTGAACAAAGCTATTCGTGGCTGAATGAATTCTAGCTTTACATGTGTATGCATGCACGTTTGCATTTAGGTTGATAAAAACAGAGAAAAAAGAAATAGTTGAGAGGAGAAGTGATTTTTCAACTAAAAGAATGAAAGACGTATATAAAATGCTGTCCAAAGAAAAATCAATTGCAATTGAAAAAAAAAAAAATCAAACGATTAATAAAACGAATCAGTATATTTGTAATTATTAAATATGAAGTACTTCAGGACAACGTCAATAAATCTTACCATTTGATATTGTAGCAAAATGTTTGATATTATACAAATATCGAACATTAAGAATGAAAATGGATTAAAAAAATAAAAAATTCAGTCACTTTTAATTTAAACAGATAAGATCCTATTTTAGACGTATCACAATTTAAATCTAAGAGATAAATAAGGTAAGATTTTTTAAATAAAAAAGAATTACATTTTCCAGTTGTCAAATCCTTATGCAACAAAATGCAAAAAAAAAAAAAAAGAAAAAAAAAGAAAGGTACAATTCATCCTAATTAAGAATTAAGATTACTTAGTTCATATCCCTTCTAAAACAAAAGCAAGTGGTCTTTGGATTGGCTTTGATATGTATAATGCATTAAACATTTATATATTTGAATTGGTGTTATAATTTATCTTTAATAAAAAACGATTCTATCTTTTAGTATTTGTTTTTATTTATGTAAAATTCCTAACAGAAGTAAGTAACAAAAGAAACAAGTAATTAGTAAAGCTAAACTAATCAAGAAAGATTTTTAATTAATCATAAGCTTTAATAATTTAATTTGTTTAGCACTCTACTAGCTTATCCATGTCCATTGCCCTTCAGTCTTTTACTCAACAACTTATCCAATTTTTTTAAAAAAATAAATAAAAAGAAAACGATTAATTTAGAGAGTGATTGCCGATATGCAATCATTCCTACATAGAATAAGTGGGAAATTTGCATCCATTTCATGTTCATTATTTATTGTATCATGATCATATTTAAATATTTTATATTTATATAAATTTTTATATGTCGATAATTCATATTATATAGATTTAATTTAAAGTATTCGTATATCTATGTTATGTTTTTATTATTTTTTTTATCATATATTACGTTATATTTTAATTATTTTTTATTGCTAGAAGAAATTTTAACATTGTGTAAGCTTATACAACTAACTAACAAGTATAATAGCAGGAAATAGTTGTCATAATTATTTTCCATGTACATGCAATAATAATAATGAAACTATTATCTGAACTTACAAGAACAAATCATAATTGAACAAATTATTATCTTTTTTTTTATCATTGAGATAAAATCATCTTTAGAAATAATTAAACAATTTTAATAATTCAGATGAATAGAAAAATGCTTAAAATTTTTTTTCAAAAAAGAATGAAATATATCTTTTTAGGTTTAATTACCGTCACAAGTGGTACAATTTTGGAGGTACTATACATAATTTAGTCCCATGAGAAAATTTCCAACCACCACTTTCAATATTTAAAGTTAAGAGATCTCCATTTTGGTAAATAATATCAAACTTTTGCCATTAAAATTTCCCTTTAAAATTGACAATAATCCGGCATGAAAGGGGATAGAGATCATTAATTAAAATTAATATAACAGTACGAGCTTAATTGATTAATATTAACAAGTTGAGCTAATTTAATAACGCTTCAAATATCTAAAGCTATGAATTACATCATTCCATCGGTTGGTTATTCGTCCAGAACTCAAATTAAATAGTTAGTGGTTAACTCTCTTACTTGAAACTTGAAAGCATTATTTTGAGTTATTTTTTATAAAATGATCGATAATGAAATTGTTTTCAATTTTATAATTAAACGAGAAATATTTATTTTTTATTTTTTAAATATATCATAATGAGTATTATTTATTAATTTACTAATCATGTTTATAAAATCAAAACAAAAGTAAATATTCATGAATTATTAGGTTAAAATTTCGTATTACTGTCCTCTTATTAGACTGATTACTTTATTAAATAAAGCCAAAGAAGGAATTTGAATCAAATAGACATAACGTTGGAAACCAAATGAAATTGTTGCAATAATTTAAATTAAATGCTTATAAAATTTGTGGACAATATGAAAGGCGCTGGTCCTAATTGTAGGTAGGGTCCTTCAAAGTTCGAACAAAGCTTTAGACTTGTGGATTATAGTGTTAGCCACGTCAAATATCGTCTTATCAAAGCAAGCACTTGATAATCCCAAACGTTATCTTTTTTCTCTTCTATTTCATCTCCATCTCATCATTTAAAACTCAAATGATAGTGAGACCAAAGCCGGAGATTATTATATTAATTATGCTATTTAATATTACCCAAAATTTTTTCTAAGTTGAATAAAAAAATTGGGATTTATGACAATCATAAATACATATATATATGTATAAGCAAGGAATTATGCAGTATTCTTGGCAATAAAATTTTATAGCAAGGCAATGAAGTTAAGAAAGGTGGAGGTGCTTAATTTCTTTGTAATTAAAATTGGTTTGATGGGAATAGCTGATTCAAAGCTAACAATTATAAACAAAATAGAAAGAAAGAAAGAAAAAGCACGATTCAGTGGGGGGGCTGATCTTGAAACCGTTATTCCACAGTGAAGATGTCGACCCTACCTACCAATACCATCTCTTTTTTATTTCACTTTTTTTTGGCCAATATTTTATAGTGTGTGTATATATATATATATATATATATATATTAAAACCTATAATAATTATTATGTGATTGTCTGTTCAAACTCAAAATGCCAAATTAGTTGTTGGGTCTTACATCTTATCCATAACATTGCGCAATACATGAAGACTAATAACTTTCACACAATAATAATAATAATAATAATAATAATAATAATAAACTTGTAATTTACTTATAAAAAAATACTATGCATACATATATTATAAAATAAATAATTTTTAGAGACGAGATAAAAAGATAATGAAAAGTCTTTTCTATTCACTATAAAAGTTCCAGAAAATAAAAATCATCTCTAATAGTTATCATCTAAAATAATACCTCTAAGAAATTTTAGATAAGATATTTTTCCCGTTAAATTAGGAATGAAATTCATTCCAAATACTGTTAAATCCAATATAGAGACTATTTTAATCATTCTCGTATCTTGCCCCTTAAAAATCCCTTATTTGTATCTTTGCCAATACTTTTAAATTCAAGATAGAGAGAATTTTTTTCAGTCGTTCCTTTATCTCGTCCCTAAAGATATCTTATTCAACAACATTGGGACAAATGTTGTCCCTAATTTAACAGTAATGAGGACGAATAAAATAATGTTAGATTATAATTGTTAGAAATGATTTTTTTATTTTTTTAGAGAAAACTATTAATTGTCCTTAATTTCTCTAAATTTTATAGTATTATATATAGAAAGTTAATAAGGGTTTGACTCTTATTCATTATTTTTAATAGATTTTTATCAAATAAAACTTTAATAATCGTTTACAAATATGATTTTTATAATTTATAAGTAGATTTTATACATGTGAATGGTTGTTGTGAATATATAGAAGAATAATGAATATGATCACAACCTGCTAATAAAAACAATTTTTTTTAAAGTAATTTTTTTTAAAAGTTAATTCTAATTTTTTTTTTGATTTTATGTTATTTAATTAATTACTATATTATAACAATAACTAAGAATTTGTAGAAACCAAATACAGCAATATTTACCAAGGAGTTTTTAATTAATAATTAGTTAACCCTCCAAATCTAAATTAAAGCCAGAAAAAAATAGCTAGCTCTAAAACAAAGAAATTCATTAGCGGCTAAAAGCTTGATGACTTTTCTCAGTGGCTGTCATTCTGAGTTCATGCAGTCATGGGTCAACCATGTAAGAAATATCTACCATTTGAACCATTCAAAAGGATTAACAAGAGTTGGGTCAAGCATTTCAAATGCACGTGAATGCAAATATTGTCATTCATGGTTAAACTCTTTTTTCCATTATTTTTTTTTATATTCACTATTTTATTCGTGATAAGTTTAAAATCTATTACATATTTTTTTAACTAATTTTTTAATATATTATGAATTCATCTTATTAATTCTATTTGTAAAATTTAAAAACTTAATTTATAATAAATAATATAATTTTCCATCATCAAGCAATTAATATCTTTTCACGTATAACCCAAAAGAACCATCCATTTGTAAGCAATTAACAGCAAAAAGAAGCTAAAAGTTTTTCCAATTTTATTATAACCTCTCAAGTCATAATCTGGTTTGAACAAAATGAGAGAAAAGAGAGAATGGATAATGAAAGTTAGAAACATTTCAAAGATTCACACAATTATATATATATATGTGTGTGTGTGTGTGTGTGTATGTATACATGCAGCTGATGGCCAGACATGTGTATATATATTTTCTATTTTTATATTACAAAATAGTATCTTTCCCAAAGTATCCCAACGAAGCCAAGTGGCAATAGGAGAAGTTCCGACTTAAAAAAAAAAAAAAAAAGGGCCTCCCAACAACTACTCAGTACTAAACCATATCTATCTCAGATTTTCACCAAGAAATCTCATATATCCCAATCGAGAACCTAAAATTTCACGAGTTATTTCGTGTTAGTTTGGAACTCTTTATATATGGTGATTTTGAACTGATTTTTTTTTTCAAGATCGAAACTTCTACATCTAATCACAATTAATGAAGACAGTGATTGCAAGCCAAAAGATTCAGAGATTGTTTCAATTTTCCGAATGTTAGGTTTTTTTTTCTTTTTAATAGCATTCAAATGCATTGTTAAGTTTACCTATAACAATTAAGATAATGAAATTAAAAGAAAAAATGAATAAGAAAATTATATACTTTTCAAGTGCTTCACTAGGTCAATGGGTTTCACAACTGAATATGTGTCTTATTTGCAATCTTTCTAATACTGAATTATTGATTTTGATGTTTAAATTAAAAATATATAATTCCAATCTCTAGAATTTTCTTGAGTATTGAGAAAGATTTCTCCCCCAAAGCTTAAAAAATTAAAAAAGTCACATTTGTTGACAATTAAGGAGTTAGATGTATGTTTACGTTTATACATCTTGCAATAATACAAAATAGGAAATTAGAGCCTAAGATAACAAGTAAAAATAATTTAATTATTGTAAAAAACCAAACTTGAAAAGCTTTTAGACATGTTAAAAAGAAGAACGAATTAATGGAATACATAATAATGAAGGAAAATTTATGGTCCAACTAAATTACTTGGAAAATTCATCACTTGCCCCTTATGGATGACCCTATTTCTAAAGTTATTAGGGGGTACGAAGATCGAGAGCAATGAGTCAATGTTTTTATCATTTTGTTTTTGTTATTATCTAAATTAATATTCTTCTAATAAACTAAAATAAAGAAAATGAATTATGGGTAAAAGACGGGAAAAAAAAAGATGAAAATGGCAAAACCCAATGGCGTTAATGAAAACCCTTAGGTGGCATTGAAAATCAACCATCAAGTCTCTGAACCACAAAGCAAGCTTCAAAGATTCGGTTTTCACGTACACATCATTGCAGCCCCAAGTCGCATTTTGATTTTGATTTGAATAAAACCCTAAAACCCCCCAATTCAAAAACTTGATGCTTTGTCCCACCAAATTAAGCCATTGCGAGCCCTATATAAACCCGTCTTCCCCTCCCTCTCTTTCCATATCAAATTCATCCTCCCTCTCTTTTCATATCAAACTCAAGCCTGCAAAATCTTCGCCAAAACTTTGAATAGTGTCTTCATGGATAAGCTTGTCATCTTCATCCTAGCATTTTTCGTTACCCACTTCTTCAATTTTCCACTAGGGAACTTCGTCCATGGTGCTAGTAGTGCTACCATAACATCATGTAGCCAAACCCCGTACCCTGCTGTCTGCAACTACTTCATGGGAAATAGTATTAATGTTGCAGCCAGCCTTGACCAAACCCAGTTCTCATTCCGTGAACTTGCCATTCAAGTGACCCTGGACCAAGCAGTTCGGGCTCACCAGCTCATCTCGTCGATGGACTTGAGTTCATTCGATGAGCGAGCCAAGTTAGCTTGGACTGATTGCTTGGAACTCTATGAGGACACCGTTGACCATCTTAACCGATCAAATGGCGCTAACAATCCAATGGATTCTCAAACCTGGTTAAGTGCTGCAATTGCCAACCAACGAACCTGTCAAAATGGCTTCATTGACTTCAACTTAGCCTCTCATTTGCAGTCCTTACCAGGCATGTTGGGCAACTTTTCGAAGCTGATTAGCAATTCTCTAGCCATAAATAAGGCCAGCACTGTTACATCCTCCTCTTCTTCCCACAGTAACTTTGCTAAACAAGTTGGCAATCGACATCTGCTTGCCCATGGATTTCCAGCTTGGCTTTCGGCTGCCGATCGAAAGCTCTTGCAAAGCACCGGTGCACCACCGAAAGCTGATATTGTGGTGGCTCAAGACGGCTCTGGTAACTTTAAGACCATAACCGAGGCCGTGGCGGCGGCTGGTGGTGGCAAAAGAACTGTTATATACGTGAAAGCTGGAGTTTACAAGGAAAATGTGGATATAAAGAGGTCAGCCAAAAATATAATGTTAATTGGCGATGGAATTGATGCCACCATTGTTACTGGTAGCAAGAATGCTCAAACAACGACAACTTTTCGTTCAGCAACTGTTGGTAAGCTCTTTGATGAAACATCATGCATAATTTGTTTGGTCGTTACTATCAATTTTTCATTTCCATTAAATACTTAATCAAGGTTGAAAAAGCTCTTCGCACTGCTCCATTTCCATCTTCTTTTTCGAGCTCAAGAAACCTGAATCAAACATTTTTTTCACTATATAAAACTTGAAACTAATATATTCATCTTTGAAAATTATTCTTTCAATTCCTTGATGCATAAAGCTTATATATAGTTGAAAGCTAGTTTAATTTTTTTCTTTTTACGAAACGAAAAGTCATACATAATTAAATATATTAGAATTTAAATTTAAATTTATTAAATACCATCTGTTAAATATGATTATATAAATCAATTAAAATAAATATTAAATTCGATCAAATCACATGTTTTGCAAAATAAATATATA
>JAQSVH010000008.1:6813394-6823914 GCA_029448705.1 Adansonia digitata
AATGGAAAGCCTCCCACAGTTCATCGGTAGGTCAAGGCCGCACATTGAGATGATCTCGTTTTCTTCTTCCTTTTTTTTACCTTTGAAAAATTATTTATTCTCACGGCCTTTATAAAATACATGAATGTGTGATCATGATTGTGTACTTAATTACAATATATATATATATTTATAATAAAAAATTGAATATGAAAATAAGAAAGAAATTGTAAATATTAAAATTTTAATTTTAAATCAATATTAAAAAAATTGGATCAGACCGGTTAGATTAGGTTGACGATATATCCCATTTGATACATATAATAAAATCATAAACTTTTAAAATCGGAAAAGAAAAAAATCAATTTAAAACTTATTTCTAAATTTTTTTAAAAATTCTTGTATGTGAAGATAATTGAGCTTTAAATCTCTTAAATCTTTATTAAAGCCTAAATCATTTAATTAGATACATATTTTTAATAAATATTTATTAGATTTAATGCTTATTTATTATTTAAATTTTTTTAATATAACCGATCGATTCAATCGGTCCAAGTGGTGATCGAAAGTCTCACTAATTTAACATATGATCTAATTTTTAAACATTTTTCAAAGATAAGTATATAAACAAATTGAAGTTAACTTCATATTAAGTAAATTTATATTCTTAAGTGAAAATTAAGCCAATATATTTTACAATTATAATTTTTTTCCCAGTGAATCGAACCTTACTTTTCTGCTTTGCCAAACTTTTGCTTTAGTCAATTTTAGATAAATAGTGCTTAATGTCTCATTTTATCTTTTGACCCCACACCCCTTCCCCCTCACTGAGCTTTTAACCGCTCAAATCCCAATCCTAAGTTAAAATTAAATTTGATTAATTTAACCACTAAAGATGGTTTTGTTCCCTCTCCTCTGCTTTAAATATTGTATGATCAGACAAAAAAATTTTCAGCTATAGGATTCCACCTCAAAGCAAATCTTTGAATAAAGTAAAGTAAAAAAAAAAAAAAGTCATTTTTTTTGTTTAAATAGATTATTAATTATCCAATATGATTTCTTTATGTTATTGTAAAATTAATTTAGTTTTATATATTTTTATAAATTTTTATATGATTAATATTTGTTTAATATGATTATTGGATTTTATGTTTTATTTATATAAATTATACATGTAAAATGTCGATTAAATTAAAAAAATTTTAATTATTTTTTATGTAAAAAAATTTAACTGCTAAATGAATATATTTCTAAACAGTATTTTTAATTTATATAATATAAACATCGAATCAATTTAAAATTTTATATACATGTCGAGTGTGATTATATTATTAAATCTAACAATTAATTTTTTTAAATCTTAATCAATTTCGAAAAATACTCTTTAAAAACTTGAATACAAGTTACATAGGGTTTTTTTTTAATAGAGCCATTTTAGTTGTTTTTTTTTTTTTTTTTTACCAAAAGGGCAGTAAGGTGATCACACAAAGGAGTGCCGAAAATTTCTCGTAGTTGTTTTGCAGTCAAATAAGCTGCCATTGATTTACATCTAATCATTTGTATATTTTTATTATAATTACATATTTTATTATATTATAATCATACTTAAAATAGTTTATATTTTATATAAAATATTATTTTTTATAAATTTTAAAATATTTATATCCTATTTATATTAATTTTTCGTGTTTTATAATGTGTTATATCTAAAAATTACGAAGCTACTCTTAGGCCATTGTCTGGAAACATTAAAAACAATAAAAAAGAAATCACACTTATTTTTCACATTAAATCCTTCGCATTTCGATCGTCCAAACTTTAGATGTCTAAAGTTTAAGAGCCACACCTCAAATTGTTGAATTCTTTAATCCAAAAAAAAAAAAAAAAAAGAAAGAAAATCTAATAATTTTTATTTTTTGACAAGAAAAACAGGATCCTAATAGAATTAGAAAAAGAGATAATCTCAATTGTGAGGGACCCTTCGGGCTATCATCCCACATGGTTGGCGTGGTTACTAAGACAATCATCCAAGAAAAATGTGAAAGTATATTTTGCTTAATCTTGTACCATAATAATCATGCAAGTGTCCCTTGTTGTTCCTCGTTGGCAATCATAACCATTACAAATAACTTTATTTTTTAAGCATTGTTTTATTAGAAAGGGGCCATCTTTATAAAAATATAACCTTGCCAGTAATTTGATATGAAGAGTGAGTATGAAAAGCATATATTCGTTAAAAGTTTATTTAAATTTTTTAAAAATTTTATCATATATTTAAAAGATCATATATATATATATAAAAGATAAAAATACTTTAAAAAAATAAAAAATTTACTAAACAATCAAAAACCGATTCATATGAGCCGAGCCTATTGGATGATCTGATACATGAACAGATCTGACTCGAGCAACAAAAATAGAAAATATGATCAATAATTTTCTAGTAAAGGCCCTTTTTCATAGCTAACTCAATCACTTGATCAAATCATTAAAATTTTATAGATTAAAAAGGGAAACGAAAAAAAAAAAAGAAGAATCTAATTGATTTCAATTTAGTAAAAATTGAATGTATTTGTAATTTAGTATTCGAATGTTGAATGGATATAGGGCTTAAGAAAGTGTTGTTTAATGGCAAAAATGGAGCAAAGAGGAAGGTTTGGTAATCCGTCAAATAGAAAAATAGAGAAATGTGTAGGGCTGAAGCATGAAATTAGAATCTATTTTCAGTTGAGAAAAGCTTCGGCCATTAGTTGAACTGTCCAAATCTATTTGCTTCTCCACAAGGACTTTGTTGGGATTTTTCAATTGCTAGCTGCTGCACAAATTTAGTTAATTAGGTTAAAATAATTTATTTTGGGGTTTTTCCTTTTTATTCAAAATATCAAAAATTTGATAAATTCGGAAAAAAATATTGGTCATATTTTAGTTGATTTTAGTTTCATATTGTGTAGAACTAAAAATCTTTTGAGTGGATTTCTCTCCATTTGATGAAAGGGAAAATCTTTTGTGATATTTCAAATTGAATACAAAAAACCATGATGGAAAATGCAAATGAAAAAAATATTGAGTTTTGCAATGAATGAAGTAATTAAGTATACTTTGTTTCAAATTAGTTGATTATGATAGATCATATCTATGTTTGTTCATATAAATATAATTAATACAATAGAAACAAAATTTTAAATCATTTTAATTAGTAAAAATAATAATTATACAAATTCAAATCTTTTCAAATTTGAACTACTTAAATTTGATTACCTAATGTCCTAGATAAAAATATCTTATAAATCAAAAGGAGGGGGGGGCCTTAATCTAGTCTTTGGAAAGAGAAGAAAGTAATAAATTTGGGGAACTAATTAAACATAAAATTAGTTCCAAGAAATTGTTAAAAACAATAAAGAAACCCCATATTGCTCAAAATCTAATATACAGTGCTGTCAATACTTAAAAAAGTGAAACTAAAGAGGACAATTTGTCCCCTCTTTTATGGACCATTGCCCTAAAAAAAACCTTGGCCATGCCTGGGAAGATTAATTAGATTTGTTACTCTTTGTCATTTTTTTTGTTCCTTAAATGTATAAAATATTAATATCAAGGCTTCTATGGGGAGAAAATAAAATTCATCAGTCTTGGGAGGTTTATGCAAATATTCTAAGCTTTATTATTTGGTCATTAAAAAAAAAAAGAAAAAAAAAACTCCCATTCATGAGATTGAGAATAATATTTGGGTATTTTTTTCATATGGGAAACTTTGGATTCTATGATAAATGCATAACAAAGGCAAATAATGAACAACAATCAGCTATTATAAGCAGATAGGATACTAACAAGAAGTACAAGTAAAGATCATAATAATAAAAAAAAAAAGAAAAAAAAAAGAAAATAGGAGATTTGATGGTATTAAATATAATTATACGAATATAATAAAATAAATAATTAAAATATGATATGAATATATATTTTAATATAATATAATTATTAATATATTTTAAATATAAATATATAATATTAATATATGAGCCCAGTAACGATAACGAGTACTACTGCCAGAGAAAAATGAGAAAGAAAGAACGGAGAAATGGGGGGAGTGATGGTAATGATGGTGATTTGAGAGCGGTTGGGAGGTGGGGGCTGACACCCCCTTATTTCCTCTTGCTTTTTTGCTTCCCTTTTCCTCATCTTCTCCCACTCTTCTTTTGCTTTTTTGCTTCCAATCTCCTTTGCCTTTTGAAATATCTTTGAATCTTTTTTTTTAATTTTATTACTCTTTCTCTCTCATTCAGATAAAAAAAAGCAATATATATATATATAACTGCTATTACGAAATGATAAATGTCGTCAAAATAGCATTACTCAAAAACAAAAGTAGAAAAAAGATGAAAGGAACTTGTACAATTCCCATGGGATGAATGAGTGAGCTAATGGTTGAAATCTTTAATTACATCTATGAATATATATTGAGAACTGATTAATCAAAGAGAACATGTTAGATGAGGCAAGGATATAGACAACATGCATGCATGCAAAGGAAAAAGGGTTTTCCCAAATGAGAAACATATCATCATTAACCCTCCAATATGCACACACACACACACAGAGCACATGTTTGCACGGACTTTCCTGTTATCATATTATATATAGCATCAACTTTCTATTCTATCACCATCATCCATGGCTTCCTTTTTGCCAGATTAATGGGTATTTTTTACCTCCTTTATCCCTTCTCGAATTAATCCACATTTTGTTTAGTGATGTTGTTTGTCTAAGTTGCTTGTTCCAACTTTAATACGACTATCAGACATGTCTATATATCTAATGAATCCAAGTATAATGTCAAAATATTATTAAATTATAAGTTCAATTTGATGTAATTAAAATATAATTTTTTAACATTACAAGCGGATTAAAAAACTATCACTTGATTAAAAAAATGTAAGCCGCTCGTTGCCTTTATTAAACTAATCATAATGATTTGAGACATAATTTTCACCTTGAAATGCACAATGCTGTCTTGATTGGGGTGTTTTACTACGAATGCACGTTCAGACATCAATCATTCAACATTTGAGATTTCCATTTAAATTAAATGCACATTTCCTAACAAAAATTCGACATGAACTTTAACATGCAAGTTCAAACGTTATATTCAGGCAGTTGGGATGACTTTACATTCAGATATTTACAAAATTAAATGTAAAAGAGACATATGTTGGGAAATTTTCAAAATTAATTGCATATTCAGAATTTGTATCAAATAGATATTATTACGTTTTTAACTATTCACTCACTGACTTTACAAACCCATACACAATGTAGTAACACTGATACTAAAAAGCCATTCATCATGTGGGTAAACATAACCTACACAGTCTCTTTCATCATCTCAAAATGATGCCGAAACAAACTGAACCAATCGAGATACATGAATTGAACTCACCACATTTAAGATTACAAAAGGCCTGTGCTTCCAAATGGATTATTATTGGCATGTGGCTGACCAACAGGGACCACATGGTTCACCGGAAAAGCCCCGAACCCTGTATCACCAAACGGATTTGATGGGCTTATTAGCAAATGTTGCTGCTGCAGTGGCTGCTGATAGGTAGGCTGATATGCACCAAAAGGATTGTTTTGCTGTTGAGCCATTGCTGCCATTTGAACTGCTGTCGGGGGAGCAATGTTATTTGACATGGCAAAAGGGTCTTGGACCTCAAATGGATTTGGAGCTACACCTCCATATACAGGCTGCTGAGCTCTATATGCTGCTTCATCGTACAAGCTGTTGAGAGTGAGTGAGTCCAATCCACCAGCCTGAAAATTATTCCATGACAAATTTAATTAGATAATTAAGATTAGTTTGTCAGAGGCTCAGAATTTCCTCGATGTATTTACACTTGGACATTTAGTATCTTTCAGTTGCCGTGTATGGTATCTATAAAACTGAATGATAAGGAAAATCTAATCTAAAAATGCTGGAAAAAGATGAGGATATTTCCTAAATAAACTTGACCAGAGAAGTAAAACCAGAACTAAGATGCCCTAATTCCAAATTTTTTTTTTAAAAAAAAGGCTGGAATTAGTAAGGCAGATTCCAAAAATTATATAAATATAAAAGAGATGTCATGTCTTTTACTCTACAAATACAAAGTATTTATTTAACTTCATAATATTTCGACCATATCCCTACCTTCAATCATCCCAAGCTTTTGACAGTAAATTGTCACATTACCCAGACAACAAAAATACATAAGAACGGAATAAGAAGTGAAGGCACAGAAATGGCATACCAATTGCCTTTCAGTTGGTGCAGAAATATCGGCACTTGGTGTAGTGACAAGGGCAAGTTCCCATCCAGTAGGATCAAAATCTTTTGGCTGAGCAGCACTAGAATTAAATGTTGGAGCAGTACCTGCAAAATAAAACATTTGCATCTTAGCTAATTGGGGCAACAGTAAAGATCAGAATAACATCCATCAAATAAGAGGGAAAAGGAAACAAATAAAAAGAAACAGAATTTACCAGATTCAGTTGGTACTATGGCCAGAGCTAAAGCATTACTTTCCTCAATTGCTGTGGCATCAGGTGCAGAATAATTCAATCCCTGAACCCACCAAATGCAATCAACAAAAAAATGAAGTAGATGAACAGGATGAGATTATGAAACTCCAAAGGAAATATTACCAGTAAATCTCCAGTGTCCATGTTGGTCTGAGGTGGGGGAGGAGGAGGGGAAGGAGGAGCAGTCTCAACACTGGAAACTGCATCATCAGCAGCAGAAGCAGATGACTCAGGTTCATCATTGGATAATTTAGTATCTTCAGAAGGGCCTTCCTCAGGTCTGTATGTTAATTGAAGCTGTACACAACACAACCATTAGTTCTGAGAAAAAAAAAACAAAAAAGGGAGCAAAGAGAGGGGGAAAAAGTTTCAAAGGTCTTTCATTTTATGGATCCTAATATTGGGAGGCAAGTTTTATAAATCAACTTTGCCGTTACATTAGCAACAAATCATGTTGCTCTTCCATCTCAGCTTAATTTTTATTCTAGCCACCTCCTGCTTTCATAAAACTCTTTATAGCATTATTTTCATATTTTATTTCAGATTAGAAAACCATCTGAAGCAAATTTTGTCATATTTCCCACAGTTTATCTTACTTCTATCCTCTCTCGTAAGTACACACATCTCTTTTCCTACATAATCACTCGTTTGCCTCTGCATCCTCACAGCGAAAGGAGCACTGATACTTATTTTCAAACTTTTTTCAAACAACAGCCAAGAATTAACGGATTGAAGTACAGCTGATCTAGACAATTTTCTCTCAACTCAGCTAGAATCCTCTTATCATAAAACAACATTCCAGATTTTTTTCCACAAAATATTTTCATTTTCACCCATCTATTATGGATAATGAACTCCAACTATCACAATGTCACCTTTCTTACAGTTAGTTCATAACTTTGCAAATTAATATCATTCTTAGTCTTGGGACCAGTTGCATAATTAAGCATTGAAGATTTTGTAGCTTCTAAAATATAGCTGTATCATATTCCTTCATAACAACAAAACTAGTCAGCAGCTCTAAAATATGGGAAAAATATCACCATAACTCAAATGCCATTGTGTCCTATACAAACATATATATGTATGTATGTGTCTGTGTTATCTGGAATATAGTGAAAAGAGTACTAACCAACGGTTCTGTTGAAACAGAAACCACACGTGGTGCCTCTCTAATGTACTCTTCCATGGTAGTGAGGAAAGATTGCGGTGGCTGGAACAAGAATAGCGATTAATTAACATAAAAAAGTATTCAACAAAAATTCAAAAAAGAGCCAACCTAAACAACAAATCACCTCCAAAGAACCCATACCTCCCTGAGAACAGGAAACTGGAAGTTCCTAGCAAGTTCCAATCCTTTGCAAACTTCATAGAAATCAGAAAGGCTATTAGCCTGCATCATAAACGTTATATATATTTTAGTAAGCCAACATTGTATTTAACTGTTAACACTGAGATATCAGACCATCCATGATTAGCAACAAAGTAAGAATATAATCCGATAATCATAAAAGCAACTAATCAGATTAAACATTTGATGTAATTAAAAAAAATATATAGCTTCACCTGCTGACCAGCTCGCTTGTATACATCAAGAGCTTTGACAGCTTCATGTCTTGGCATCTCAAAAAACTGCAACAAATCACAACTTGAGCAGCCATTTTGAAAAAGAAAACAGAGAAGCATCTGCCTCAAACTAGAAAATTCTTTCCACAAACGACAAAAAAAAAAAAAAAAAACCATGTTACCTTGTCCACAAGATTAATAATTCCATCATTAATAGCACAATATATTTTGAAGCTCTCCTTCAGTACCTAAAAATTGCAATATTCCAAGGTCAAAATAATTTCAATATAAATGGCTTCCATTGTCAGATTCTCATTATTTTACTTATTCCCTATGGGAAGATAAATAGATTCTTAGGAAGCGGTGAAAAAAAAATACATTTCCCACATTTACTTTTAACAAACACAAAGAAAACTCTCATATAATTTTTGACAGTGCAGACAAAGGAGGTGCAGATACAAAAGGGGGCTTCAAAATTATTCTCTTACTTTGTCACGGGAATATATTTCTATGAACTTTGTAAAACTTGCAATTGGAAAAAAAAAACATCTTTTAGGAGACATCTAGACTTTGAATTCAACAAAAGGAGATCCCAGGTCTGCTAGTAGAAAACTCAGAACAAGAACATAAGACTAGATAAGAATTATACTTATGGTGCCCTTTAATAACGAAATCACCAATTCAGTTTTATAAATTTGCAAAGAACGGCTTGACAGATGCATTTTAGTTTTTGGATGAGGACACAGATTATAGTTCAAATCTTCATAAGACACTCAAATAACGAATTTAACTGAATGAAAACATCCAGAGACCACTACTGACAAATTTGAAATAAGATTTCAGGGCCAGATAAGATGACACAGATACCTAACCAAGACAGAAAGAGCGAACATACCAGAGCCAAAGCATACTGTATGACATAGTTGCCTATAGCAGCACCTTCTGGCTGCAAGAGAGCAGAGAAGTCTATTACCTTCTAAATTGGTGAAAATATGAACAAGTAACAGAGTCTCAACATGTTGAGTAAACAAACTCAAATTCGAAAACATTAACATAAACTAAAGTACCCGGCAACCAATAAGACGATAAAGCAATTGTTGCAGAGCAGGCAATTGCATCAACAATTCTTCGCCGTCCAACTCCCTGGTTCTGCTGTAACCCTACCCATTAAAGAACAAAAAATTGCAGTAGGCCATGAAACCACAGAAGGTAAAACTAAAAACCTGTGTAATTCAATGGAACAAATATTCCCGAAAGAATGATACCTTGTCCTGCCCCTCAGCAGGTCTTGGGAGACGCTCAGCTTCAATGTCATACTTCAGAATCCTAAAGCATTCAAGTCTTTCTTCCAAAAACAATGCATATGTGCGTACCCATGCAGAGCAATCCCATGCTGGAGGGCATATAGAAAAAATGGTGGAGAAGGAAGTAAGCAAATCAATCGGAAGTTATTACTGATAACCAGAAAACACATATGCGTGCACCCATACACAAGCAAATAGAGAGAGAGAGTAAAAAAGCTAACCAATAGGGCTAGAATCATCCTTGAAATTAGAAAGTTGGAGAATACGTGCTCTCTGTGAGAAGTTTAAAAGCTCTTCTCTGAAAGTAGGATCACCCTCCCTCAAAGCTCTATGGATAACTATGAGTGTTTTCAATGCAACCTATTGAACAATGAAAAAAAACAATCACAATCACAATCACAAAATAAGTTCGTCTACCCATATGAGAACAAAAGCTAGACATTGAAATTGTAAAACATCAGAGCAACTTAATTTGTCTATTCATAACTGGTAATTATGAATCACAAAAGAGACTTAAGAAATTCATAAACCATAAACGTTTTCCCATCTGTTTAAGAACTTTTCAGTGCAAACAACTGCACCAACGTCCCCCCACAGTTGCAATTCTAGTTGTACTCCATAGTATTTTCAGTGGGTCTAGAAACCATAGTTACATACAGAAACTATAACAAAGAAAAAAACAAACAATGCATACGGTTGTAGATTAACAAAGCTCAACTACAAGAAACAGGGTCCAAGTCCACAAAAACTGCTTAAGGTTTCAGTGCAAAGGTATTGAACTGAACTCCTGCACCCCTGCTTAGCATACATTTTAAACTCTGCACTCTTCTACAAATATTATAGCAAAACATTCCACTTGATCAGAGTAGTGCCTCATTTAATTTCACATTGACATTAATATAATTGATGGTCAAAAAATCTAACATATATACAAGTCACAAAGCGATAAGAAACTAATTTAACGCTGAAAACATTCGTGTTAAATGCAAAATCTTATTAACTGGAAACCATCAATTTCATCTTAAAGCAAAATCATCATCATCCAATTGAACATTTGAATCGAAATCAAATCAAAAACAGAAGTCCAATTAGTACGATTCCCATCGTAATAAA
>JAQSVH010000008.1:6835373-6850724 GCA_029448705.1 Adansonia digitata
TTAACCTCTTAGTTATATACTAAAGAACATTTCATTTAAACAGAAACATATTTTTATTACTTATTTCTATATTTAATATTTTTTTAATATTAAAATCATATAATTTAATATATTTTTTAATTTATTATCGATTTGACTAGTAATTTTAATTTTTGATAATAATCAACACCAAATCATATAAATGAGAATAAGCGCATTGACTTTAATCCACATTAGCGATTTTTAGTAACTAACCTAAATATAGTTAGACTTTTTTTATTGTTCATAGCACACAATGCTTTACATATAATTAATTAAAAAAGTACATGAAGTTAAAGAATATCTTATATATATGTTGAACTCAAGTGCAAGTATCAAACATGAGATTGTATCAATCACGGTTATGTTTAATTTTTCTAAGATTTTCGTGCATTTGGAGAGTCATTGGTAGATTATAACCTCGTAACCATAACCAGAAATGTATTGCACACGAGTGTCGGACATGAGCAGTTCGAAATTCAAAGCAACATAGCTACCTCATATATAATCAGTGTATCCAATTGTTTAACATTTTTACACCTCTGAAGAGCGCAACTTGGTTTTCTTTGCCAATTAAGAAGATTAAGAAGTTTGCTAAGTTTTACTTATTTAAGAACTAATTAGGCTTAGAATTTAACATGGTAGTAAATAGTAAATTTTAATATTTTTCCTAATCTTTCAATGAAAAAATATATATATATATATTATGTTATAAGAATTTGAGTAGGTAAAAAATGGGTGATGATATGGGATCACGTACAACAATATCATGTAGTTAAAGAAACTCAAAACCGATCTTAGAAACTAGTTTATAAGGTGGAAAATCCGATAATAAATATAAGCCACACTCAAATATCTAGTGAAATCGGCTAGAATAGGCAACCCAATAAAACGAGCAAAGAACCTAACTCTGATACCAAGTTAAATTGACAATGTGGGACTTTTGACACGTATGAAGGCAAGGAGATTTTATTTAGATTAGACATTAGCGGTTGGCATGCATACAGGTAAAAATAAAAACGATCTACAACCCGAACCAGGGGCTTGGACTCGATTTCTTGGTCAGTTGCAACAGGTTCAGAAGCAAGCAACCAATTGAATAGGAAAATGTTAACATGATATGTATGCAGCTTACTCGGGTTATTTAGGGTTCTTCTATTAAAGACATCCGCAAACGAAAAAAGCAAGTCGAAAATTTTTATATATTAAGTCCGTAAATGCAGATGGATACACAATAAATCGAAGTTGAAAATGGGTTACCTTGTATGTGTGTTTTCAACTAAGGAATTAACGGGTCACTTCTAAAAAGAAGAAAACATCTAGACATGACTCCTGGGATCAACAACCTGGTGCACCTTCCTGGATTCGGCACTCGAATACTGTCCCACTACACGAGCATGAGGAACCGATGCCTCACCACGAGCAAGAGCGTCGACATTCTCAAGGAAGTACTTCCTTGGAAGCCTGCCTACAACATTTCCCTCCTCATTCCCATCTTTGTCGAGGAATGCAAAATGCGGAATACCCTCGACACCAAATTCATCAAGTTCCTGTTCCCACTTTGTGTTGTCAACATTCAGCATAACAAAGTTCACACGATCCCTGAATCAAAGGTGGTAATTGGGCGTTAAGAAGTGAAGTAATTTATGGAACACAGAGAAATTTTCCACATGGACTATGAATGTGTTAAATTTATCAATCAAAAACTGAGAATAACATCGCTTCAAAATGTTTCAAAAACTAGAAAATAAATTTGTTCATAAACAAATACATCTTTTAAATGTCCATTAGAATGGATGCTAATCACTTGGGGCTCAAAATAAATTTCTCTTCCAAACAAATGTACAAAGTCGAACAATTCAGAGAAGCAAAAGAAAATAGTAATAACGTGAAGCCATTACCTGTATTGCTGCTCTATTTTATAAATATCAGGAGCTAATTCGCGGCATACTTCACACCAATCTGCATAGAACTCTACAACAGTCGGCTTTCCATTTGAAAGAGCCTTTATAACCAGCCAAAAAGGATGAGTGTTAGATAATATTGCAACCCTGTATTACAGCAAATTTTGTCACCTCAAACTAGTGTCATAATTGACTGGAAAGTTCAAAACCTTATCATAATACCAAAACAAAGTAAAACCTTAAAAGATGTAGTGCGTAACTATAAATTAAGTGTGGCATCTCTAAAACTGTCATCTACAAAGGAAAACCGACTTTACAATCAGAAAAAATGAGAACAATATGACTTTCTTTTTCTTGAGGAAGTTACAGGTTACAATCACGAGCAACTATTACCTCCTGTATAATAATTCCATAAAACAAATCAAACAAAAGAAATCAGCATGTAGCTAGACAAAGTCCAACATAAAGCTGGACCAAACACATATAATGGGACTTAAACCTGAGGCCTAAAGTTTCCGAAGCCTCTTCCTTGCATTGAAACAAGGCCTCACTAGCTTCTTAGCTAGCTTTAGACACATGGAAGTCACCACTTCAACCTAGCCTGTCAACCACGGATTTACCTGAGACCTGGATCCTACAAAATGATATATCAATTGAGTATAAAAATTAAGAAAAACAAACCTCTTCGTAAGACACTGCTGCAGCAGATAAGTCCTTCAAAGAAACGCCAAAATCCAATCGTGATGACAAGAAAAGTCCCACCGCTGCAAGGGTAGAACCTCCTGCTATTCGCCTATTTATACTTTTGTTTGGAAATTCAGAAAATCCACCTCCATCAGACGAAGTTGTAGCTTGGCTACTGCTGTCTTTGACAGAGACAGGCTCAGAAAGTACCTTTTCCTGCTCCATGAAGAGATGATTAGGCTTACAGAAAGTTCAATTGGGAGTAAAAATGGAATAATGCCTTCACTACAGCAAAAGTATGATATCAATAAACGAGGAAATACAATGTGTTAAGTGAGAAGAGTAGCGGCTTCAAACATTTCTACGTTGGGACTGCAGCATACGGTTTTAATATTATAGCGTACTCTACATAGAAGCATGCATTGATAGGGACCAATCCAACAGCACCATACAAATCGAAAACATGATCTCGTATACGCAAAACTCACTTGGACTTTGCAGATTGGCTCAATTAGATTCTCACATGCATCATGCATTGAAATAGAGCATAGCCCGATAATACCACCGTAAGAAGAGGAAGGAAGAAATCTTTAGCAACCAATAATCTTCAATATAAATATAAATCTATTGATACCCTCATTTCAATCCCATTTATATTCAAATCAACTAGCCATTTCAACTAACATCAGCACGTTTGGGCAATAATAAATTTTACATAATTTTCTCTCTAGCATTTCAACGCATTGGGAATTATCAGATTAACTATCAATTACTTCATTTAGTGCGAAAATATTTCCATAGACAGTAACTCAACAAGAGCTTTTAAAGCGCCTGTTCGCAAAACCTACAAGGATTTAATTGAGCCAAAAAAACAAGGTAACCCAACCTTAGATTGTGGCACCATGATTTTCAGTGATACTTTTAGTTTGCCTTATGAAGCAATATTATATATTTTTATCCTTCAGTTATGCATCATAATCCTATACAACTACTATTAACATACTATATAGGTAACAATTAACCTAAAAATTTGGCTAATCAATTCAATAGATTACGCTTTTACATTTTTTCCTGCTACAAGAATATCTCTTCAAGGCAAAGGCAGATTAAAACCATATTTCTGTCTCAGCTTAATGTAATTGCCATCTGCTAAAATTAACAGCAACCCTTTTGTACAAATGAAGATAGCAGGGCAAATAGAAAGAAGCTAGAGAGAGTTACCTCGTTGGAGGGTTCTGTCTCAGTGGGAATGGGATTTGTTTGACAAGCAATGGCTCGAAACTTGCGATTTCTATTCTGAGAAAGGAAAGGAGATTTGAAGCGCTGGGTCGAGTCTGAAACCTGAAAGTAAGGCCTAAATCTAGGAAGAGTAAGAGTGTTTGAAGCGACGCGAGCCATTGGAGATATTTCCAGTTTTGATAATCTAATTCTAAACCTTTGCTTTTTTTACCAGTAAAAAAACAAGTCCTTGAACTCAAAGTGCCGGTTGCTCCTGGAGAAGCCACGTAGCGCATTTCGTGACCTTTCAGTTTGAGACTTTTGAGGGCTTGCCACCTTTTTTCGTCTAAGTAAAAGCTACACTGAAATGTGTTTTGTTTTATTAAAACCATAATTGAAATATGATAGGGAGAACCGGATTTGTGCATCAATTAATTTGTTTTAGGGTCTGCTGACTATTAATCGTTAAATAAATTACACGATTCATATTAAACAAAATTTAGATAAAAAATTTATAAGTAATTTATTATTTTTATTAATTACTTATAAAATTTGTATTGATCATCCATAATATTTATTAATATTTTATTTCATCTATTATCTTTAAAAATTATACTTACCATCGTTGGTCTTTAATTAATATTTTCATTTTCATTCATAATATACTAATGCCCATAATCTTTTAAAAAATTTTACCGTTCATCTATTTATTAGTTAAAGTTTAAAAAATTATGAAATATTCAAATAAGCTTTAATTATTAAATCATGTGATACGACACGCTTATAAAGATTCATAAAAATTAGTATCATATATGTAAATTATTTATGTTTAAAAAATAATACATTTATTTTTAAGTAAAATTTATTTTTATGTGAAAAATAAAAAAAATGTTAATAATTTTAAAAGTTAAAAAACAAAATGCATAAATTAATTTTAAAATAATCAAATCATATAATTTTTTTAAAAAAAATCTTTTCAAAAATATTTTTTTAAATGAAAAATATTTTGATGACATATACATAACCTATGTATAAAATATTTTCAAATTAAAATTCATATTTATTTGAAAAGACTAAGATATTTGGGAGAAAAATAAAAAATAAATGTGCTTTTCTTTTAATAGTTTTAAAAAAAATTATTGCAAATGTTGACTTTGAAAAATTAGTTATTAAGTTCCGATCAGATCTTTAAAAAAAAGTTTTATCTTAATAAAATTAAATGTATTAAATATAAAATATATGCATGCTATATAATTTTTTAAAAAATATAAAAAATAATTAATATTCATAAGCTGATAAAAATTGATAACTTTTTCCCTATCACTAAATGGATATTTTGTTTTTTTTTTTTTTATTTTGACTGAAAAACGGATGGATGATAAAATTGGTAAAAGGTTATGAATGATAAATATTATTTTTAAAATTTATATATGAATAAAATATAACTTTTAAAAGTCATCGATGAAAATAAAATATTAGTAAAGATTATAAATATAACTTTTAAGGGTTATGATGGAAACGACACTTCATTAAAAGATTATAGATTACAAATAAATTTTACTCTAAAATTTAATAATTTCGAGTCTTACCTGAATCATCATTAATTTAATAAAAATATTTTTATTTAAATTTAATTATATAAATATATAAATATTAATATAAAAATAAAAATAATGTTTAAGTATTTTTAATAGTAAAATAAGTCTATTGGTCGAGTAAAATCTAAGTATAGTATTTAAAACTTTAATTTGCTAGATATCATCTTTATAGTATATTTTATGCATTTGTTGTAGTTAACTTGGATAACAATTTCTTTAGTCATGATTTTAATAGAATATATTTGATAAATATATATATATATATATATTTCGACCAAACAAGAGTGGAAATAATAGCTTAAACTACATAGACTCTTATTTCTGTTATACTGATAATATCTTTTTCACAAATATTTAACCAAAGCGTTAGGAGGATAATGAAATTTAACAACATTAAACTCTCTTTTTCGATAAAAAATTTTATTTCTCTAAAAATACGAGTGTGGGGATAAAATCAATCTTTTAGCAGAAGCTATATACATTCACTTGTCAAATTGATAAAGAAGATCGTTGCCTTGACAAGGCCGCGTGGCTCTGTGGACGGTTAAAAAATAATCCCATTTCACCAAAAATCTTTTTGCAACCATGTGTTGATTGAAAATTAATAAAAAGAGTGTAATATAATTTTTTAAAAAATTAAATTTATATTTAATATATTATTGATGTATCAGAATATATTTTATTATTAAAAATTTTTAAAAGAAAATATAAATAATTTTATTTTTATGATGTGATATGATTTGATTTTTTTATTAATTAATTTATTTTTATTTTTGTCTATCTAAATATTTATTTATTTAATTAAATAATATTTTTTAATTATAATTATAAAAATATAAAAAATATTAATATAAAAATAAATTTTTAAATTTTTTATTATTTTTAATAATACTTTAAATCATTAATTAAATAAAATTTAATTTAAATTTAAAAAAATTTTAAAATATAATTCGAACAGTAAACAACTGGTGTGTACAGGACTAGCATAAAACTACAGCTAAACCAATCTCTCTCTCTCTCTCTCTCTCTCTCTCTCATCCGGAAAATCTCCTTTGTCCTCCTCTGCATTCTTCTCAACCCCACCCACAGCCTTGGGTTCATCTACTCCGCTTTACATAATAATTGGCTGAGTATTGACTTGGAGTTTAACGTAAAATAATTGAAAATTATTATTATTGAAGTGGTGAGAAAAAGCTATAAAATTATTTTTTTCCCCGGAGGGAAGGCTCATGAGGTAATTTCACCAGGTCATGACTGTTTTGTCAAATATTGCGTGCCAAAATAATTTTCTAATTGGCCATTATTATGATTAAAAAAATATAATAATTTTCTAAATGAACGGCATTGATAAGTTGAAGTTGATCAAAAGACTGCCGCGTGGATTGGTCCCACACTGTGCTTGTAGTTTCCTCGCAACCGTCAAGTGCTACGTGAGAAACATGCGCAACGACTTTTCTGCTTGCACATCCTGTTTGACTTGACTTAGCACATTATAATCACATATTCATTCAAATTCCAACCAAACAAAAACTGCCAAACTTCTCCTCTAATTTCGAAGAAAATTCTATCTTCTTTTGCATCACTATATAGTTTTTTCAGCAGCTTATATTTTTTGTTCTTATAGTTTAGAGCTATATAGCCATGGCTTCCTTTTACCCTAGTGAGTATGAAAAGTTTTCAGCTTCACCACCACCTTCAGCTCCACCGAAGTTCGGCCAAGAAGCTGCCACAACCGGGATTCCGGTTAGCTCCTCAAACTCATATTATGCCGAGAGTTCTCAGACCAAAAGCCGTGCTGTTCAGAGTAAAACTAGAGTCCCTTGGTCGTCGGGCCTCTGTGACTGCTTCTCTGACTGGAAAAATTGTAAGCTTCTCTCAACCCATTGTTTTCCCTTTTACCAAATGGTGGTTTTCTGGTTAAAAGCGTGTGGTATGCAACTGTTGAAGGGAAGGATTTGGTTTGAAAAAGTCCAAACTCATAGCTTCAATTATTGCCCTTTACAGGTTGCATGACATGTTGGTGCCCCTGCGTCACTTTTGGCCAGCTTGCTGAAATCGTAGACAAAGGATCATCATGTAAGTTAAAATTTCATAGAAGCTTAATATAATTCGTTTATATAATTATTTTAATATTTAATAAATTTAAAATTTAATTTTTAATTTTTAACTAAGGTGTTTTTTGGTTATTTAATTTATAGTTGTAGCTGGTGAATTGTGATTGCTATTTTTTTATATTAATTTTATGAGGGTATTGGGGGTGCAGCATGTGGGGTAAACGGAGCACTTTACACCTTAATCGCATGTGTGACGGGATGTCCATGTTGCTACTCGTGCTTTTACCGATCCAAAATGAGGCAGCAGTACATGCTGAAGAAACAGCCTTGCGGGGATTGCCTCGTCCATTGCTTCTGCCTGTATTGCGCCTTGTGCCAAGAGTACCGTGAGCTCAAAAGCCGCGGCTACGACTTATCCATAGGTAAAATACTACTAATACATATTTCGTTTACTCATTCAAACATTCCCGGCCAGCTGATGAACTCCGACGCTTTGAAGAAATTAACTGATCGAAATCAGTAATCATAAAAATTTCTAAATTGAAGACATCTTGACGATTTTATTTTTGGTGGGTGTTGCTTGAAATTATTGTGTAGGTTGGCATGGAAATATGGAAAAGCAGAGCCGCGAAGTGGCGATGACTTCAATTCCGCCGGCGGTGGAAAGCGGCATGAGCCGATGAAGAAAAGAGTGGAACATCTTTGTTGAAACTACCACTGCTATAACTTCATGATCATTTGAACTCCTTTTTTTTTTTTTTTTGGGTATCTATACTCAATATTGTACTCAATATATATTTAAATATAAATATAAATTATGTTCTTCAAAATATATATAACAATAAATATATTTATTTAGAAACAAATCATACTCAGTATTTCAAATTCAAACAATATAGATCTTTAATGCATAAGTTATGAGTATATAAAAATCTGATGTTAATATCTGGGTTAATTCCAAAGGTTTTGACCTGTCTAGAAATATATTTCATTGCTGGTGTGAAGTGTATTTATATACATATTTTACTTAAATAGTAATTGCCCAAGTTGGAATCTGGGCTCTTTAACTCTTTTAATTCTTATAATTTTATTAAAATTAGAATAAAGACAATTAATATAGAGGTAAGTTTTTTCACGACTTCGTATGATGTGACATTTTGCTAATGTCATAGTCACATTTATAGATTAATTTATTTTAATCCTACAGCACATATTAGTATAAAAATATTATATTTATTAAATAATAATAATATTTTTTTAAAAATAATTTTTTTTATCTTAATATAACAAAGAAATTCAGGTTCGTCATGCCACCACATCAACAAAAAGTTCACGAGCACAAGATTAAAATCAAAGTGACGGCAGTTGATAATATTATCAATTATTTTAAATTATTTTTTTCATAAAAATTACAAAAAAATTAAATGCATTAGAATTAGAACAAATGAGCTAAAACGTGTAAGTTGACGTAGAAATGGCCAAAATCATATTCCTTAAACTTGTCCAAAGATCGAACAATTTATTTAAGCGTAATGATTCACTTAATATTTAAAAAAATTTAAATAAAAATAAATATAAAAAATGGATTTGGATAGAAATTAAAATTTATTTTTTAAATTGATCGAAATTTAGATAAAATTTTTAAACCTCAAATCCAACCTGACCTGACCCAAATAATAGCAAAATACATATAATATATTTATAGATTAAAAAGACTAATATGTGTGTGTATAATAATAATAATAATAATAACAATAAAATAGTTATACTGTTAACAGCCTGGTTGCTAGTTGTTAATTACAGTTCTCTTTGTTTTGCTAGTTCCTAGTTGCGGGATGTTGGAGGCTTTCTGCCTTGCTAGTTGCAACTTGTTCTTGCATTTTTAATTTGAACTTGCTGTTGGATGCTTTCTGCCTTCTTGCATTTTTAATTTGAGGAATTTTTTTTTTAATCTCAGGAATTTGTTTATTGTTATTATCGTGACATGATTTTTATAGAAGATAATATTTAAATATTAAAATGTATATAAACATATTTGAAAAAAATGAGCGAGTTGAGTCGAGCTTGAGATTTTATTTTGTAATATGAGCCGAGCTTAGTCAAAAAAAGATGCTCATATTTCAAGTCAATCCGAGTTTAAACAAAAAAAATCATAAACATCATGTGTGAGCCCGACCTGTCTCATTAACGTCTCTATTTATTAACTCTGCATAAAATACTAATATTTGAGTCAAACAACATTAACAAAAATACGACATGAAATTAAAAAAAATAAAATATGAACACACAAATTTATTAAAATTTGTATGACATAAATTATAAATATATTAAAATTTATATAAATATATAATACTCTAAAAAATAATTAAAAATATTTTTCCAAAAGGAAGATAGGAACCTGCGTAGGTTTAGATCAGTCCGTCAAATATAACCAGTTTGCAAGAGAAGCCCACACAACAGCATGAACCAAGAATTGCGAATGGAAGCCCGAAATTCCAAACTGATAAGAAGATAAAACGATAGGGGGCTAATTATGATCGGTTAAAAGTTTAAGACGTGTTCATTTAACCATCAAGATTAAGCTTCAAATAATATAACTTTAACATCAAGATTTGTATTTTTTTTCTTTGAAAGTAAATGACAAGGAAAATCAATGTAACAACTTTCTTTGAACATGATCCATGATCCTGTCTTTATTAACTTAAAAATTTTAATATTAAGATGGGTCTAAGTTATAGTCTCGAAATCAAAATTGGGAATGTCACTCCCAACCAACATTGGGAAAGAACCACCTTGCCATGTTGCCAGCATTTGACTGACCCAACAAATATCTTGAACTACAGATAAAATGAACCTCAACAAGGTATCTTGATGAAATACATATCTCGAATTGCAAATTGAAATGGACACTACAAATCCAGTTCAAAGAATACAATCCACCGTAAGATGGCTACGCGGCAACAATCTTTGAATAATTCTTTGGTTTGTTTCTACAAAAATCCAATGACTATGAACAATTCGATCTTAAATCTAATTTGCTGTCCGTATGTTCATCGAATTTGCCATCCTGCAACTAAACTCAACTCACTCTTGGAGAAACAAAATTGGGTATGCTGCAAGTATTCCAACAGAGATGGGGAATCGGATTTCCCAAAATATTTTAATGTTGTTAAAACCGAACGGTAAGTACAAACGAGTTCTATAAGAAAACAGCAGCCGTAAGTAAAACACCTACTATCACAGAGGTTGTGAAAGAGCCGCTTCCATAGAATTGTGGTTGGCAGCCTGAACTTGTGTCATTCGACGAAGGAGCCAGTGATGTGCCATTAATTAGGGTGCCGTTTTTTCCGGAACTACAGACAAAATTAAAAGTCATATCATCAGATTTCTTTATGGCCATCGGATATGCATCATAAATAATCTCGCTTGAAGAAAAGTAATAATATTTTAGAGCATTAGTGCATACCTTCCAGGAAATATACATGAACCATGACCTGCACCAACAGGCAACATTAGTAAGTTAATAGGTGCTATTAGAAACAAAAAAAGATGAACTATTAACTTCCTGTGTGTGCCTCTCTTTTTTGTACAGAATGCATTATTGTAATCATGTTTTCAGCTAATGATTGATTAACACCACAAGTGCATCAAGTAATTGTTGCAGAAAAGGCACTTCAATTCTATTCCAATTTGACACAGTTTCAACCATGTATTGAAAAAGGCCAAATTAGCAGCATGTTGTCAGCTCATCGATTCTCAAAATAAAATAATAAAATGAGAAATTATTATATCTATGGTCTCATTCTAAAAGAACCAATATCAAAGTCACGTACTTGGATCAGTTGTAGTGATGGTAGCCACCCCCTTGAAATCACAGGTTCCAGGAGACTTGGCCATCCGCTGGTAATATGCATTGAAAGCATAAGTTGAATGGGAAGCCACATTATCGGGCTCGTAACATGGATGCCCCTGCAACAATGGTGAGCAATCAACTTTCCCTGGTCCACAAGCCCAATCAAGTGCTGCTTGTAACATCTTCGGATCAGCACCCCGCTTTGCAATGCAAAAAGTTTGGTTTGTTGTGTCATTCGCAAAAACAGTACCAACACCTGTCAAGTGTAAAATATAAACTGGTATTCCACTGGCATCAAATAGCCCCCAGTTCCTTTCCGAGTCTGACCCGGGTCTCAAATCCTCACTGTAAAGCTCATAGATGTAAGTACTAACTGCAATCCCAGGGTGTCTAGGAGTCCCAGTCTTGTTAAGCACATGCTTGATCAAGTTACTGTTGTATGTATTAGCGTTTTCAACTATAGCATCGGGCTCAGATGAATCACCCTTAGAAGGCCAACCAGACTCGGTTACTACAACCGGAATGTTGGTGAAGTTTAAATAAGACATTGCAAAATATGCTGCATCAACAATAGCATCAAAGACATTAGTATAATGCAGGAGTGTGTTAAAATCCACAGCTTCTTTGTTAGGAGGGAGCGGACGGAAAAGCGCATAATCCAATGGGATCTTGCCATTTGATTGCATGTAATCATAATATGGATATACATTGAGCATTAGGTACGACCCTGTAGACTGCAAAAATTTTAGCAATGGAACCATGACTGGATCCCATGAACGGTTAAAGAAGGCTTGAGAAGGTGGAAAAGAGTCCAGAATAATTGAAGAAGAATGTGGAGTAGAGACTTTGATTTGACCGTCGAGATTAGAAGCAACAAGGGCAGAGTGGATAAACTTTAAGGCAGAAACAAGGACCGGAGCAGCATTTGGGAGTGCGGTTAGAACTTCAGATCCTACAGCTATCACTGTGATGTTGGTGGCGGGGACATGGGCTACAATATTGCGAGCCACCCAGTTAGCCGCAGTGGCATTTGACTGACCAATACCAAGGAGTTGGTCATTGGGGACAGAGACAATCACCTGGATGCCCGTGTTGGCAAGCGCAAGGAGCATGGCTCGGTCAGCATCATAAAGCCTGACATTTCTTATACTCTGAGCCTTGAGAAGGGCCACCACTTGGGCAGGGCTGGGCATGTCAGAAAGGTCTGTACCAATGTTCACACCAATAAAGGCATCTGCATAGAGAGATCCCACAAGCAGATCTTAAGACAAGTATGTGGTCCACCAAAAATGAAAGGTTTTTCCATCTTGATAAGAGGTTAATGATGTCAACGACTACAGCATTTATTAGGAAGATTGCCGTGTATGCAAGCAATAGGGTAACACAATTGAAATTTAAAAATTAAAGCACATAACACAAATGCAAGTATAATTCTCCTAATCATTTTGCTTAAGCACCCATGTCCGACACATTTCTAGACATGGGTACAAATATATGAACCCCAAGAACTCTCCAAATACATGAAAAAACTTAAAAAAAAAAAAATTAAGCATATCCAAATCTGACATTCACGCTCTAACTCCAAGTCCATGTAAAAGGAAGCAACATTCAAAGTGACGTCAGACAAGGCATAGTATCATCATCCATCATAAATAATACTAAAGCACATGAATTGATTACTCCCTTGATTACTACAACACCCAACAGTTGGACCTGTATCCGATATATTCTACAATAAAGTTTTCTCTTGGAAGCAATATATTAAAACTAAATCATCCTGAGAACCTATTCATGGACGTGATGGGCGTCTACATATAATATACGGGACCAACTACGCAAAGATGCTATCTTTCTACGATTAAGATGACAATACTACCCTCCAATGTACATATCCTAGGATGCCGATACCTTTAACATTTGGAGTCCTTCCATAAGGTTATCTTGGTCCTACAAAAATATTCTCTGAAGGCATGAGCTGGGACGCATTATAGTTGAGATTCCCATTTAAAGAAGGTCAGGAGAAAGATCAAAAGAGTTTCAAACAATGGTAAAGACTTTTTCTAAAGAGGCTTCTGCTTTGACAGAAAAAAGAAAGTTAATAATTACCGAAATGGAAAAGACTGTTCTCTTTCTCTGTAGATTAGAACCATCATGTCTCCATTAAAGTAAACATTGTGATTTTAAACAACATAATCAGATTAATGGCCCCGAAAAACCAAACTAGAAAATCGAAATAACAACACTTAAAGTAAGATCAGATCTTTAAAAGATCCAAATTTTCTACTATCATTCAATTAAATGGATACTACCCAGAAAAATAAACACAACCCATCATCGAAACAACCAGTATAAAGAGACATGGAAATAAGTTCGATCCAAACAACAAAGATGAAACAATGTTTTTTAACAGAGATAATCAAATGTACGCACAAAAAACAAATAAAGATAAACTAAGGGGGAGTAAGTAGTATCAACAGCTTGAAAGAAACTTAGAAGCTTCACCTTCATCACCAGAAACAGCAGAGACAAGCAAAAGCAAAAGCAGCAGGAAAATAGCCATTTTGAGCAAGTAACAAGCTTCTATCTTTCAAAACTATATAAAAAGCTTATTCAGTTAAACCTCAACAAGAACCCACAAAACAAAGAACCCCAGATTAAAAGAGAGAGAGAGAGAGAGAGAGAGGGTGCCCCTTTTGAGGTTTTGGACGTCAGAAAATATATCATTTAAGTGGTGAATTGTTAACTGAACGAGAGAGAGGAGGTTTCAGTTTTAAAGTTGCAAGACAAATGAGAGGTTTTTGTCAATTATTAATACTTTGTTTTGTACTATTACTAGCCTCAGATAGATTGATCAAATACTTGTGTCAGAAATCCTACGATCCAGATTTAAATTTTGTGCACTGCTATCATTAAGACCTGCCACATGAGAGCACCCGTCTGGCTTTTCATTAGATATATATATATATATTTTTGGTCTGTTCGAAATTCTTTAAAAATTAATTTTTATGTTTTTAAATTTAATATTTTAATATTTATATTTTTAAAATTATAATAGGTAAAAAAAATAATCAATTATGTTAAATAAATAAATTAAATATTAATGAAATATTAATGTATTATGTAATATAAAATTTTAAATTTTACATAAAAAAATCAAACTTAATCTTAAACCAAATATATTTTTGTATAAAATTTAAAATTCAATATCACTTTATATATTAATATTTTATTAATATTTAAATAATTTTTTTAATACTATTAATTACCTTTTTCTTACTTAATATATATAATTTCAAAAATACGAGGATTAAAGTACTTAATTTAATAGTATAAAAATTAAAATACTTCATTCATTATAATATAAGAACTTGTAATGAACTTTACCTTCATTTTTTCAAAATTTTAAAGATTAGTCATGCTATTTGAGTTGTGTTTTTCTTAACGATATTCGGCCTAGCTTTTTTTTTTTTGCTTAAAAACTGTTATAAAGCTTTTATAAAAAAATAAAAGCTTTTAAAATTAGATTAGAGTTGTTTGACAATTTTATTTTTATAAGTTTTTTATTAGATATTGAGTTATATTTTAATAAATAAAGATATTTTTAGAATACAAATAAAAATTATGTAAAAAGCTTGATTATTTTCAAATATATATTTATATATTTTAATTTTTAGCTCTATTTTTTAAAAATTTTTTAGAAAAAAACATATTTGGCGTGACTTTTACTTTTAAGAAGCTTTTAACCAAAAAAATTAGGCTAAACAGCACTAATTATATTGAATAATTTATTTACACTATTATTATTATTATTATAATACAATATAAATATAAAACAAATTATTAACTATTAATATGCTATAAAATATAAATATAAAATAATTTATTAACTATTAATATACTATAAAATATAAATATATAATATTTTAAATATAATTATAATATAACATTAACCAAAAATAATATGATATAAAAATTATAATCATAATACAAACATACACATATATTAAATTTATATATTATAA
>JAQSVH010000008.1:6850824-6865278 GCA_029448705.1 Adansonia digitata
AGTTGGGCAATGTTTATGAAGCCGAAAGGAAGGTTTTGGGTTTCGATTAAAGGCCATGGGGAACCCAGTTTCCAAGCAAAGCCCAGAAACAATATGGACTGAGTGAGTTGTTGTAGTTTGGAAGGCCGAAATCGCCAAATTGTTTTAGAAAAATAAAAACAAAGCACAATGAAACCCACAACCCCAGAGTAACAACCACCAACCTAAAATTGTTGGGAAATTGGTGAATTCCTTTGGATTGCAAAAGGGAATAGTCAAAGCCCATTTTTGATTCTTAAGAATCTTATGGTTCATAATAGAAAAGCGAATCAAAGTGTATTTAAAGAAAGATTGTGTTGCACAATTCGAAGCCCACTCAAATCAAATTGTTGGTCACACTGTAGAAAAAAAGAGAAAGTTATATACATGGTTTTTAAATAGAGTAAATATCATTTTAAATGAATTTTTTTTATTTTTTAAAAATGTTATGAAATATTTTAAATCATTAATACACAATTTAATCATTTGATATTACAAATTTATTTATTTTATTTATTAATTTATCAATTGAAATTTTGTAACTTGTGACATTCAAAAACATTATTAAGATTTGCATATTATATTTAAAAGGAAAAAAATGAAATTCACTATTTATGAATAATGATACCTTTCCTTTTGTTTTTCTTTTATTATATTTCTCTGAACCAGAGATTCCTCATGGTAAAATTGATGGCTAATACAGTGAAAGCAAAATGGATGGCAAGGTCAAGTCAGGTCAGGTCAGGTGAAAGGGCAAAACGAGGCACTGAAACTTCCCCTTTTAGAATGGGGCAATGGAATGTAGGAGGAGCAAAAAAAAAGACCTCCTTTAGGACACAGCGAGCGTCTATGGACTCGGGTCTCGAGTTTTTGCTTGGGGTCCATCTGCCCCACCATACCTTTTCTTTTTACACCGTGATTGCCGCTTGTTTTGCCCTAAAGGAAATGACATTAAGTAGGGGACCCCCGTTGGGCCTTGAGAAACGCCATTGATTAGGCATGATGCTTCACAACACAAACTTTCTATTGCAACCTAGTAACCTCTACCTACCAAACTTCAGCATTTTACTAAATTCTGATGCTCACCCCAAAATTTTTAAACATAAAATTTTGCAAATGGACAAATTATTTTCAATTCCCAGAGTAAATAAAACCAATGATTTGCATAATTTGGGTTGGTTGTAACTTCTAAGGAACAAATTAGATAAGGAAAGAGGAAAGGGTCAAATAATTCTTTTTCTGAAGTTGTCAAATCAAAAAACTGTACACTGGGTTTGGCTTGGAAAAGAAAACAAAAGACAAAGTGTATTATAGTATCTTCTGATAAGTGTGAGGAAAAAAAACAAGTTTTTTCCCTGTAAAACCTACCTACCAACTGAAATATATGGACAAAATTGAATTCAACCTTAAGTAGTTGTGAGAGAGATTTTAAATTATATCTAGTTGCCAACAGTTTCTTTTCTAAAACTCTCTGACCCTTGGATACATACACATTAGTCATTTTCTTTCACTTGTTCTTAATTATTTTGTTTAACTTAATAAATAGAAAATCATATCCATTCACGCAACTATTCATTCCATTTATTTACCATCCTCAATATACCCACCACAATTAATTTGATTGAAACCAAATAAATTAAAATTATTAAAATTTTAATCTAAACTTAATTCGATATGAACTGAATTTATTGAATCGAATAGACCATTTCAATCTATGAACAAATTTGATCAAAAAATTTTTTTTATATAATTTAGACATATCCTTTTTCACTATATCTTTTTAATTCCTTCATCTTCAAGAATCCGAAAACCTAATTTCGTAATCATGGATGTGACATTAAAGTATAAGGTACATGTTCTAGATAAACATTACTACGTATGATAAATTTAATTGTAATCATTAATCAAGTTATCTTAAAATTTTGTGATAATTTGTACGCTAAGCATTTTTCCTAATTGATGATAAATCAATTTTCCTATTATCTTCGTCTAGTCTTTCACATCTACATAATATTGCTACTATCAAAAGTTTGTATTAAAATAAATAATTAAAATTACCGCCAAAACTCTCTCATCTAATCATCAATCAATCTTAAAGAAAGTACAATGATGACAACACTTGAGCACAGTAGGGCATCATCTTTCATGTTTTCATTTCCCACTTTCCAACCAATAAATTACTATACCTAATTACCTCATTTATTAAAGGGTTACCTTCATGCTTATCAATACTATATTTTAATTCATTTTGTCTCCTCAACCTCAAGCCCAACACATTAAAACCAAATATTTTTACCAACTGTATTTATTTATATACATCAGAGCTGCGTTCTTTTAATCCCTTAAGCTCTCCTTTTTTCTCCTCTAAGGTTTTTGATCAAACGTGTGGCACGCATAGCATTGCCAATTGAGAAATCAAGGAACCTTTTTTACTTTTATTTTTTGCTCTTTAGCTTCCTCAATCTTTAACTTCTTGTGGGTATTTCTTATATTGATTACAAACTAATAGAGAGGAGAAAAAGGAAGAAAAAAAAAGGAGAGGAAAATGGAGGGAGCAGAGTTGGAGTTAGAGAGGAGAAGCAAGTTCTTGAACAGTTTGATTCAAAAGAAGAAAGCTATAGAACAACAAGAGCAAAATGAATGTCTCAATGTTAAAGTCAGAGCTGCTGATATGCCTCTATCTCTTCAAAACAAGGCTTTCAAATGTGCCCGAGACCAGCTTAACTATATGCCTGGAAAGCTTGATAGTAAACGCCTAGCTCTTGCCCTTAAAAAGGTTAAAAAATCAATCTTTCTTATCCTTTTTTCTATTATCAGTGATTCTTTGTTTAGATTCTTGTTTTTTTATGTGAAGAATTAAGGGGTTTGTTTAGATTTTTCATTTGATTGTTTTAGTTGGCACAGTTTTAACTTTTGCATGTGAGTAATTTTTATCAATTTAAAATAATACTTTTTTTCTTGGCTGGATAAATTAGTTTATTCCTTTTGGGTGTAATTGATTTTTAGCATGGCGTTTCGTAAAGAATGTTGGGTAAGGTTGAATGTTATGGTTGGATTTATAATTTTAGGGTGTTTTGGCTATATAGGATTTCTAGATATTAGTCGTCCTAGTAAGAATTGGCTGAAAATTTTCTATTTCTAGTTGTGCAAGCCAAAATGTTGTTTTTCCTAGTTCAGTTTAAGTGAAGACATTTATGATTTACCCCTTTTTATACCGCATGGAGTATGAAGTCTGTTTACTCCTAAGTCTGTTGGCGATGAGTCATCTAGTTGTCCGTACTCTGAATCTAAACTAGCACATTCAAGCCATGTAAATTTACGATGTCAAATAACAAAAATTACATGACCTCAAGCTTAATATCGTTCATAGCATTTGATCTCCTGCTGTTTAAAGAAATTTTTGTGAAAAATATGGTACACTTGCTTTGAGAGTAGCCTCTCACTTGTCTCAGAGTAACCACTTGTGTCTCATTTTAAAAGAGATAGGGTATTCAGTTCTGTCTTCTGGTCCTTAATGCTGTGGAGATGATAAATTGACAATGAAACTGCTTTACATAGTTTTCAATCTACCTTCCGAGCCACTAACTTGGAGCTTATAAAAGTTTTAGTTTATGTAGGTTCTCTTGCAGGAAATGTTATTTGAAACAAAGAGAGGGAAAGAGAGAGTTCTGAATTTTGTTAGTTGAAAAGGAAAGAGAAAAAAAAAAGGAAGTATAAAATGTAAACCTGTGTATTTGATGTAGAGAGACAGAGAGTGTGAGAGTGCTCTAACTAGAACAGCAATTTGTGTATGAGGTTGAGCTTGTGCGATCTTTGATTCTTCGGTTAATGATTCAGTATTCTAGTTAAACGTTTGCTAAAACCATGTAGTATAAAATTTTCAAAGTTTAATGTTACGGATTTATTAGTTTTTACTATGATATACGAAAAGACCATAACAAGGATCCATTGGCTTTTCAGGAATTTGATTCGACATACGGTCCTGCTTGGCACTGCATCGTGGGAACTAGCTTTGGCTCGTATGTGACACATTCACTAGGAGGTTTCCTGTATTTTTCAATTGACAAGGTTTACATCCTTCTCTTCAAGACTGCTGTTGAGCCTTTAGACCATTGATGGTTTCAAGAGATGTGTCACGTTTCTTGTGTCGGTAACAAATTTACAAAATTTCCAGTTTTTAAAATTACAACTACAGAGTGCTAAACTGATAACAATGTGTATTGTTGATTCTTCAATATTTATGTTGTAATTGCTAAGTACTAAAAGTTATAAATGAATCATAGGTTCTATCAATTTCTTGCTCTTACAAGTTGTTGATTCTTCAATATTTACAGATATTATTATCATATTTTTTTTCCAGTTTTTATATAAAACATTATTATCGTAATATCTTGATTAAGATCTTCAACTACATATGAAAATGGACACTTTGCAAATCCAGTCCAAAGAATGCACCCCAAAATACCTCAGCAGTTGTAGCAATATACAGCAATGATCTTGAATAATCCTTGGGCATATTTGTTACAGAATCTGACGTCAACTCATCTTAAAAGTATTTGCTGGCCGTATAAATTTGGGGACATAATGGAAGTATTTCAATAGAAACGGAATCAAATTTCCTGAAAATTTTGAATGGTGCCGAAATAAAAAAGGGCAAATAACACAAATGCAAGAAGTTTTACAACAAAATAACATGGAGTTGGAAGTAAGAGTTGTCATCCACGCACCTTTCTGAAAATCCAGTTTTGTTCTGTTTTAACAGATTATTTGACTACAACTGCATGGATTTGTTCTGGAACTGCTCTTTCAACCATGAACATCAAGTGTTGGAATCTGGAAGATAGGAACCTTGTCATTAGGAAATTCAATAATTTTAGAGGCCTCCTCAAGATTAATGGCATTGTTTTAATTTACGGTAATGAAGCTCTTGAACGTTTCGAGGAGATGCTGGATGTACCGAGTTAGACTATGTGACATTTCCCAACATTCATTCAGCTTGTACCCATGCGGGATTGGTGGAGAGACGTTGGGCTAATTTCAACATGATGTCTGACAAATTTGGAATTATTCCAACTTCCAGGAGTAGCGCATGCTTGCATGGTTGATAAATGATATGCTGGGCCGTGCAGAAAAGCTCAATGAAGTTAAGGAATTCACTAAATCAGCTACCTTAGACAATGGCATGTGTTTATGGTATATTCTATTAAGTGCTTGTCAGACCTTCCGGCTTCCGGAACTGCGAATTGGGAGCTTATGCCGGATCAGATGAAGGAAATGGAGTTAGGCCCTGCAAAATCATCTGCCTATGTCTGATTGTCGAGTAGTATCTATTTTGCCTTGGGTAAGCTAGAAGATGTGGACTGGACAATCAGGACGATATTGAGGAGTATTCGAATGGGTGAATAAGGAACCTGGGTGTAGCTGAATTGAACCTAAACGTGGGTTTCACCTAAACGTGGGTTTCACGTGTTTGTTGTTGGAGACCGGAGGAATCCAGAGACAAATATGATACATGAAGTTCACCTGCCTTTTGGCAGTGCTGGCCTTTACATTTTCTAACAGTCGTGTCTCTTTCCAGATTAAACATTGTTATCTTTCTCAAATAACAAGGAGACCAAAGCCCATGACTGGCTGCAGGTGCCGAAACCAGCAATTGGTTCTGCTTCAAAAGTTCACGTGTACCCTATGGTGGAAATGTCAAACAAGGGTGATACAAACCTTCTAAATGAAAGGAAAAGTTTGTAACCATTTAGAATGACAAACTTAAGCCAATGCTAAGGCATTTGAGACAACTTCTAAGATCAGATTATAATTAGTTTGCAGGCAAAATTGTTTTGCATTTGTTTAGATTGATATTTCATTATCTTTTAAAACTAAAAAAACTCAGTTGTATGCTTGAATTTAAAGCCAGTCAACCAGAAAACTGTGGATCAAATCGTCTGGTGCTCAACTGTTGGCAGCATTAGCTAATTTCCTTAAAGAGTAAGAAAGAAAAATGGATAACATATTTCGACAAACTCGTGCCGACCTGTTACAATTAAATGAAACTGATGTTTCTTTACACACAAAATAAGTGCCAATATTAAATATTCTCTTCCTGTCAACATCTTCATTTTCTTTTTCTTTTGTTTTTCTGGTATTTAGCGTATTATGATTACTTCTTCATTACGGATGACATCTCTATATAATTCCATCATAACAGTTCCTAAATCAAAAAATAATATGGAGATTGCAGAGAGCATGGAACGTGAAGCTGCAGGGTCACCCCATGAGGCTTTGTTTCTTGTTTTGGCCTATCTTCCTTTATTTGAGCTTCTTGCCATAAGTGGAGTTTGCAAGTCACTGAGAGATGCAGTGGACAAGGATATATTGCCATGGCTAAACATAATTGTTGAAAGACCTTTGAACTCGCAGTTGTCCGATGAGATTCTGACGAAAATTGCTTCAAAGGCTAATGGCAGGCTAAGAACCTTGGCTTTGATGCATTGTACAAGGATTACTGATGATGGGCTTCAAAGGGTAATCGACCAAAATCCTCTCATCAATAAGGTATCAAATTTGACATCAAGACAAGTTTCTATTTCCATTTTTGTCTTTTGATTCTTCCCCAAATATAAAAATTAAAGATTTTGATTTCCTTTATATTTTGGATGGATAAGATTTCAGTGGCAGGGATTATTTTCCCTTTGTCTTATGTGTGGGTCAAAAACGACCAAACTCAACTCTAAATTATGATTTTTTTATGCGCATGAAAATGTGATTGACTGAGAAGTATTTTTCTCGATTTAGCTGAAAATACCAGGTTGCACTGGCTTAACACCTGATGGAGTAATAAGAGCTGTGCAGAAGCTATCCAACCATGAACACGGCCTAAAAAGCCTTCAGATAAATGGCATCTGCAACATGAAGAAAGAACACCTTGAAAGGCTTCAATATTACCTTCTAAAAAACCAAAACCAGCAGCCTCTCCTGTATCATAATTACCGAAAGTTTCAAGCACATAGATGGGAAGAACTTGGCAGATTTATTGATGTGGAAACATGTCCCAAGTGCAATGAAGTTAGGGTTGTTTTTGATTGTCCCAGAGAGGACTGCAAAAGGAAGAGAGAGATTTCCCTGACCGGTTGTTGTAGGATGTGCATGTTCTGCATCCCCAGATGTGAAGAATGCGGTAGGTGTGTCAAACCCGAAGACAAAGAAGACGCTGTTTGCGCTGATACTCTTTGCTCGGATTGTTGGATTCAGCTTTCGAAATGTAATTTTTGTAACAAGCCGTGTTGTTGGCAACATGCTAATATGCAGATAACTTCCGCCCGTTCAATCGGGTGGATTTGTTGTGTCTGCCATGATAAATCCTTGAGAAGTTCCGATGATTTTGAGCTATAGAAGTTTATAATTTCCTTCTTATAGATGTCAATAATTTTTTTTTTTTAGATAAAATACAATTTTGAGAAAGAGGTTATTTGAACACGAAATATCTGCACTGAGCCACTTGCAACGAAATGAACCTCAGAAGATACCTTGATGAAATAAATATCTTGAACTACAAATCAAAACGGACACTAAAAATCCAGTCCAAAGAATACTACTACCTACTACAGTAAGATAGCTACATCAACAATCTTGAATAATCCCTTGGCTTGTTTGTACAAAATCCAATGACAACGAACAAATCTTAAAACTAATTTCCTCTCCATATTTTCAGTCAAATTTGCCACCTCTCAACTTAACACCTCTAGGAGAAACAAAATCAGGCATGCTGCTAGTATTCCAACAGAGATGGAATCAATTTTTTCAGAACAGGTTTGAATGCTGTTAAAACCAAGAACAAGTTCTACAAGAAAACATTAGTCACAAGGAAAACACCTATTATCACAAAGGTTGTGAAAGAACCACTCCCGTATAAATATTGTGACAGGCAGCCTGAACTTGTGCTGTTTGACGAAGGAGCCAGTGATGTGCCATTAGTTATGGTGCCGTTTTTTCCAAAACTGCAGAGAAAATCAAATTCATACCATCAGATTTCATTATGGCCATCACATATGCACCATAATCTGGCTCGAAGAAATAGTAATATTTGGGAGCATCTGTGCATACCTTCCGGGAAATACACATGAACCATGACCTGCACCAATGGGACAACATTAGTAAGTCAATCTGTGCTATTAGAAACTAAAAGATGAAAGATCTACTTCCTTCACGTGCCTCCTCCTTTTATGGTCAGAAATGACAGAATGCAATCCTTTATTTATGCTCTCCGTTAATAATTGAATAACACAAATGCATCAAGTAATTGTACTCCAACTAGACTCAGTTTCCACCATGTCTTTTAAAAAGCCAAATTAGCAGCATGCAACAACGATTATACAAATACCAGTGAATGTACCATCAAGTTTGATGGCATTAACCACTGATGTTGTCAGCTCATCAATTCTCAATATAAAAAAAAAAATTAAAATGAAAAATTATGATATCTAGAGTCCTATTTTTTAAGAACCAATATCATAGTCACACTTGGATCAGTTGCAGTGATATGGATTGAAAAAAGCCAAATTAGCAGCATGCAACAACAATTATACGAATACCAGTAAATGTACCATAAAGTTTGAGAGCATTAACCATTGAAGTTGTCAGCTCATTAATTCCCAATATAAAAAAATTAAAATGAAAAATTATGATATCTAGAGTCTTATTTTATAAGAACCAATATCGTAGCCACATACTTGGATCAGTTGTAGTGATGGTAGCCACCCCCTTGAAATCACAGGTTCCAGTAGACTTGCCCATTTGCTGGAAATATGCATTGAAAGCATAAGTTGAATGGGAAACAACATTATTGGGCTCATAACAAGGTTGCCCCTGCAACAAAGGTGAGCAATCAACTTTCCCTGGTCCACAAGCCCAATCAAGAGCTGCTTGTAACATCTTTGGATCAGCACCCTCTTTTGCAACACAAAAAGTTTGGTTCGTAGTGTCATTTGCAAAAACAGTACCAGCACCTGTCAAGTGTAAAATATAAACCGGCACTCCACTGGCATCAAATAGCCCCCAGTTCTTTTCTGAGACTGGCCCAGGTCTCAAATCCTCATTGTAAAGCTCATAAATGTAAGTACTAACTGCAATCCCAGGGTGTTTAGGAGTCCCAGTGTTGTTAATTACATGCTTGATCAAGTTACTGTTGTATGTGTTAGCATTTTCAACTGTTGCATCAGGCTCAGAAGAACCACCCTTAGAAGGCCAACCAGACTCAGTTACTATGACTGGAACGTTGGTGATGTTTAAATAAGACATCGCAAAATATGCTGCATCAACAATAGCATCAAAGACATTAGTGTAATGCAGGAGCGTGTTAGCATCCACAGCTTCTTTGTTTGGAGGGAGAGGACGGAAGAGTGCATAGTCCAGTGGGATCACGCCATTTGATTGCATGTAATCGTAATATGGATATACATTGAGCATGAGGTACGACCCCGTAGACTGCAAAAACTTTAGCAACGGAACCATGACTGGATCCCATGAACGATTAAAGAAGGCTTGAGAAGGCGGAAAAGAGTCCAGAATAATCGAAGAAGAATGTGGTGTAGAGACTTTAATTTGACCATCAAGATTAGAAGCAACAAGGGCAGAGTGGATGAACTTTAAGGCAGAAACTAGGACTGGAGCCGCATTTGGAAGTGCAGTTAGCACTTCAGACCCAACAGCTATTGCTGTGATGTTGGTGGCAGGGACATGAGCTATAATATTGCGAGCCACCCAGTTGGCTGCGGTGGCATTTGACTGACCAATACCAAGGAGTTGCTCATTCGGGACAGACACAGTCACCTGGATGCCTGTGTTGGCAAGTGCAAGGAGCATGGCTCGATCAGCATCATAAAGCCTGACATACCTGACATTCTGAGCCTTGAGAAGGGCCACCACTTGAGTAGGGCTGGGCATGTTAGAAAGGTCAGTACCAATGTTTACACCAATAAAGGCTTCTGCATGGAAAGATCCATAGGCAAATGTCAATAACATAGCGATTATAGAAGATTACGAGAAGTATGCAAACAGTAGGCTAAACCAAATGAAATTAAAAAAAATAAAAGCACATAAAAGAATACAGGAAAAGAAAAGGAATCTGTGCTGCAAATATGATTTAAACAAATAAATACACCAAAAAAAAAAAATGATTCATTGACTCCATTAACTACAGAAAAATGCAGTTCAATCCTGAAAGAAATATTGTTGATGATATCATTAACATGATTATCATCGTCGATAGATGTTAAATTTCACAGAGACCACCAGATTATGGGTTCAAATCATATTTACTGCTTCAAATGGTCAGTTTAATAATGAGAAATAGCTTCGGGTTAAACATAGCACTGCTGACATAAGAAAATCTATCTTCTTGTCACATAGATCCAAAATAGGATAATTATCCAAATATGTTTCTGCGAGATCTAGTTTTCTCTTTTATTTCTCTTCTGTCTTATACAATAAATTGCAATACTAGTAAAGTACAATAGGCAAATGCGGTTAGTTATACCGATAACTAAATAGGAAAAAGATTGATAAACCCCAAAGATTTTATAAATCATTTAAACATTGAAATGGTATAATGCTTAATTACAGTTCTAGTCATTCCATTTAGCAGTATAGAAAATTTCAAAATCTGGAATCTTTAAGTTCTTTCATATAATCATTTCAGCTTAGAAGGAGAATAGTTATCATATTCAAGCAACATCTTAAACGCTTCTACATGAAGTTCAAGACCAATTCCACACATCAAATAGATATAGGACCAATGTAATCTCTTAGTTCAATCCCATAATTTCCCGCCTGCAGTAAGTTTTAACTCAAAGGTTCCGAACTCATTTTCAGGTCTTTCCATTGGAACTTCTCAGCAGAAGCGAAGATACAGAAGAAAAAATTGTTGCATTTGGAGCAAAATTTTGTATATTAAATGAAGCTAGCCCAAAGGTGCAACATGTCAGACAATATAAGTGGCACAATCTTCCTATACTTGTCTATTTCTCTAAGCAACGACCAAAACCTAACATGAGTTAAACTGCATAGCTTTCACGTGATATATTATAATTTTTTTTCCAGCATAATTCTCCAAATAACAAAAGGAAACATACAAGAAGACATCAGACATGATTTAGCACCATCCATCATAAATAATACCAAAGCACATGCATTGAGAACTCACTTTACTACATTAATTTTCTTTATAGGAAGAAGTGTATTACAATTATTTCATTACAAGGAACGGTTCAGGGAGGTGAGATGACTCTACATATAATATACAGGACCAAGTAGGCAAGGATGATAACTTTATAACATTAAGATGACAATACTACCCTTCTATTACATACTCCTAAGATGCCAACACCTTCAACACTTGGAGGCCTTCCATGAGGTTATTTTGGTCCTACAGAATATTCTGGGGAATTGTAGTTAAGATAGGGTAAAGGACGCCAAATGAGCTGGGATGCATTATAGCTGAGATTCCCAATAATCAGAAGGGTTTCCAACAAGGGAAAGACTTTTTTACAGGGGCTTCTGCTTTGACAGAAGTAGCGTTAATACCCAATGGGAAAGACTGTTCTCTCTCTCTCTCTCTCTCTCTCTCTCTCTCCATCATAATTTCAAGCAACACAACCAGATTAATGGCCCACAAAACCAAATAAGAAAATCGAAATAGCAACACTTATCATTCAACTAAATGGAATTTTAGGAGACGATAGGATGTGAGAAAAAAAAAGTTTAGTAACCATAAATTGTAGAGCCAAGAACACATGAATGCATACAATGAAACTTCAAACGAAGTGTGAGAATGCTAGCAAAGACAATAGGGCAGACATAAGCAATATGCAAAGATAGAGCTTATTCAGAGCCACCAAGACAGACAAAACCCATCACTGAAAGAAGGAAGTAAAAGAGAAATAGCAGTGAGTTAGAGTGAAACTCGAAAGATAAAACATAGTGTTTAAACAGAGATAAGAAGTACCTACAGAGACAAACAGACAAACATATATAATACAGCCAAAGCCTGAGGTTAGTTACTAGCAAGTAGTAAGCTATAGCTTCAAAGATACTTACCTTCATCACCAGAAACAGCTGAGACAAGCAAAAGCAAAAGCAGCGGCATAATAGCCATTGGAGTAAAAGCTTCAATCTTTCAAAACTATTCAAAACTATACAAAGCTTCTTAAGTTCAACCTCAAAAAGAACCCCAGATAGGAAAGGGAAACGGGAGCTCCTTTTAAGGTTCTTGAAGTAAAAATAGAAGCAAGTGGTGAACTGGGACTGGAGGGAGAGAGGGGCTTTTTAGTTTTAGTTTAGTCGCAAGGAAAAGAAGGGGTTTTTTTCGTTACTTTCCACTACTGCCAGCAAAGAATCCTAGTTAGATTGATCAGATGTTCTGTCAGAAATCCGACGCTCAAGATTCAAACAATGTGCACTGTTAGCATTTAAGGCCTACCGCAGGAGAGTACAAATATTTGGCATTTGATTTTTATTTTTTAATTATTCCTTCTTCTTTTTTTAACAGTATCTGTTCGTGCTGTATTTTTTCGGGGTCAGTGGTAGTACAGAGTAGAGTCACACTCTACGAGGAGAACACTGCAATACTGTCATGTTGATGACGTGGCATGTCAGATTGGATTCAACGGTCATATTCCTGCAGATATTTCGTTTTATTAATTTTTTTCCTTTAATAATTTTTATTTTTTAAACTTTTATTAACAATTGTACGTTACATTTTAAAAATTTATTAATATACCGTTTATAATAATATTACATTAAATACGGTAATTAATAATTTTATTTATTTTTTAATACATCAAAAGAAAAAATCAGCATGTATACAATAACTTGAAAAAATTCTTTAAAGTACTCCAGAAAAAAGGTTGTCCACTGGGAGGGATCATGAAAATTTTACATATATATGAAGTTTCATTTAAAAGAAAAAAAGGTATCCTTTCGTTTTGAGTGTCTTGGAAAATCGTGGAATTTTTACAAGAGATGTGAAATACAACAAGCTTTGCTTACAACAGACGTGATTGAATGAAAATTGAGGAAGAAATCAGGAAATTAAATGCAGGGAAACGAGGACCTGAAAAAAACCAGGAAAAATAAAATAAAAGGAAAAAAAAGAGTCTCTGAACAGAAAAAGAAATTGGAATCTCGATCAAAAGACCTGGAAGGTATCCACCACGACAAGGAGCAGAGTGAAAATACGAACGAAGAAAGCAACAATAGGTACCATAGAACAAGAAGGAAGAGGCTTGCAAATAAATACCATGTTGATCGGATCGTAGATAAAGCTTTTATAAATTTAAAAATATTTAGCTTAAATTATTATTTTAATAATAAATTATTTTTTAATTTAAATTTAATTATAAAAATTTATAAGTATTAATATAAAATAATATTTTAATATTATTATAAATAATAAAATATTTTTTATCAATCTAGACATAGACAAGAAATTTTAAAAATATGAAATTATTATTTAATTTAGCTCATAAATAAATTTATTTGGTATAATTTGGAAACTCTGGCTACCTCAAATTGTCACTAGAAAGGTTTGTCTTGGAATTGAAAGACGGAACCAGATTACTTGAGAAATACTCAAGCTCGAAGATTGCTGAAATCACAAAAGGATAATCAAAACTTAGAGCTGCACAAAAGTCAATTGTCAAATATAGATGCAAAAAGAACATCTAAAATCTGGAAAGCAAAGTTGAATTCATTGCAAAACAAAAGTTCAATCCCCTTGTTTCAAATATTGTCTCGGTAAACTAATCTCAGAAACTAATTGCATTGAAGAGGGCCGAAAAATTGTCGATGATGACGAGGAGCAAGGGGCAGGAGAAAAGCCCCGTTGACTTGGTAAAATGAAACTCTTACAAGAAGATTAATGGTTTCACTTTTATAGTCAAGATCAAGATCTGATGGTTAAACTTGAGAAGCAATCTTCTTTGGAAAGAGGTAAGTTCAAGGTTATAAAAAATCTTTAATTAAAACATCTACCAAATATGTGCGAATAAGGAAATTGGAACATAAATTTGGACCACTCTTGTCAGTAAGTTATGATATCAATTTTTTTATTTATTTTTTTAAATATTCGGGGTTTAATTTTGATTTAAATTTTATTTTATTTTTCCATATTTCATTTAAAAAAATTAAAAATAATTTTTATATTAACATTTATATATTTCATAATTAAATTAAAATTAAAAATTAAATAATAAATAGGGTTAAGTCGGCTTAATCTTGCTCAATTGATTTTATATTTTCAAGTAAAAGTATTCGTGAGCCAAATCAAGTTAATTTGTGGTCTTAAAAAAGTTTTAGATTTTTTTGTCTAGCCCTAGTCTAACCTAAAAGCCTGAATTATTATTAAAGTATTGACAAAATTTTTTAAAATATTTTTATATTTTTATA
>JAQSVH010000008.1:6865378-6876608 GCA_029448705.1 Adansonia digitata
GCCCTAGTCTAACCTAAAAGCCTGAATTATTATTAAAGTATTGACAAAATTTTTTAAAATATTTTTATATTTTTATATTTTTATAATTAAATTTAAATAAAAATAATTTTTATTAAATAGTACTATAGGTGGATTGCATTAAGAAAACCTATATCCAAGATCTAGACTCGTATTATTATTTAATAATATGTTTTATATAAATTATATGTTATTATAAAATATTTTTTAATTTTTTATTCATGTTTAAATAATAATTTGAGCTTTAGGTCAAGTCAAGCTAGGTTTTATTTGGGTTTGAAAAGAAATTAAAAATTTTTTTGAATTGCGGATCAACTCGATTTGGCTGGCCTATGTACATATATAGTTAGAAATATAAAATTATATCTTAATTTCTTTTAATTATAAAAAATTAATTATAAATATTTAATTAAACTATTAAATTTTATTTTTAATTTATTTTTTTATTTTATAAGTACATTAAGATTATATATGATGAATTTTATAAATTAAGAAGAGGCTACCTTTTTCATTTATAACATATATTTTTTTATATTTACAATTTTTAAAATAAAAAAAATCTTAATTCAAGAAAGTCATCTTCGAAAAAAATGGTTTTACTTATTTTAAGTGAACCACCATCAATGATCAGAATTTCATTTTTTTTTTTTTTAATATCAAACTTAGATCATTCTGAGAATAACTTCAATCCAACCTAATTACAGACTTAAACAATTTTAATATTTGTGTAAAAACCCATTTAAGGTAGAGTACATGCATAATTTGCATAGTTTGACGTAAACATGAAATAAATATATTATCGAATTAATACTGAATATACTATAAATGTACTCCAATGCTTGGGGAAATGAACTAACCCGACCCGACTCCTTGATCTGAATCAATTAGTCTTCTTACTTTGGTCGTCAGCTCGTCATCCACGAGTGAATCAGTTGGTCTCGAAAAAAAAAAAAAAAAAAAAACCTAGCTTCAGAAAATGAGTCGAAATTGAGGGGAAAAGAAAAAGAAAAGAAACGATGGATCAAACGCAGAGATCAGTTGCAGCAGCTGCAAATTCCCGAACCTACCAGTTCCACCCTGCCCGAGCCGCCATAACCGATCTTTTCAATCTTTACTTAGGAGTAATAATTTCTTTTTCTTTCTTTTTCTTCGCCTCCCTTTTTTCTTTTCTAAATTCTACACTAAAGCTTAGTAATTTTTTTTTTTGCTTGCAGAGAAGTAGTCGCGAAAAAGCTGATGATTCTGTTCGAGATCCACCGTAAGTCTTTTTTTTTTTAAACTTGGATGGCGTTTAAATCAATTATTTTAATTAACTTAAAAAATTTCAGGAACAAGATGCAAAAGCGAGTGCTTGCTCTTAATAGAGAGCTTCCTCCTCGAAACGAGCAATTCCTTTTAGATTTTGAGCAACTTCAGACTCAGTTTGGTGTAAGTTTTTCCCATTCTTTAAGAGCGAATACTACTTTACCCTTTTTTTTTGTTAAGCTCTGCCTGGTTGTTACTTTTTCTACTTGCTGTAGTTGCAAAAGCAGATGATAAAAAGCAAAATTTGACACAAGAGAAAAATGTGAAACCAAGTATAACTTAATTAATCTATATGTATTTTGTTTATTTAAAAAGTTACATTTTTAATTTTTTACTTTCAAGGATATTGTTTGCATTTTCTATCAAATGTAGAAGCAAAAAGTAAGTAGCGGTGGTAACAAGCATATGGTTCCTTATAATCTTTGACAAGGAATTTTTAAATGTTAATTATCAACTTATTCTTTTATTTGTTGATGCTGTCCTGTTCTTGTCAGGATCAAGATCAGTTGCGGTCTGTGACAGAATCTGTTTTAATATCTTTGGTTATCCAGTGTTGTAGTCATGCTCCAAGGGCAGAGTTTCTTCTTTTTGCTTTGCGTAGCTTATGCAGCATAGGCTACATTAATTGGGATACCCTTTTGCCGTCCCTTCTGTCATCGGTTTCCACTGCAGAGGTGCCAGTGGGGCAAGGGAGTCAAGGAGTGCCTTCTGTTTCATCAACAAGTTTATCACAGTCCGGGATGATACCATCTACTGGTGTAATCGCTAATACTTCTAATTTTCAGTCAGCAAATCCTGTGTCTACGTTACCGTCAGTTCATGTTATTGGCTCTCCAGCACAATCGACGATTGAATCATCAGCTGCTACAACTTTATCCCCTGCGAAATTGTCTGATATCTCCTCCAACAGTCAGCCATCCACAACTAGGATGAATTCATCTATAAGAGATAATGCTATAAGCAATTTACGTCAGCTATGTTGCAAAATCATTTTAACTGGGCTTGAATGTAATTTGAAACCAGTGACTCAAGCTGAAATTTTCTTCCATATGCTGAATTGGCTAGTTAACTGGGATCAAAGGCAACAGGGGAATGAGGAATGCGTTGGAAAGTCCTGGAGACCAGATAAGGCTCTAATTGAATGGCTGCACAGTTGTTTGGATGTAATATGGCAGTTGGTTGAGGAAGATAAATGCAGAGTGCCCTTTTATGAATTACTTCGAAGTGGATTGCAATTTATAGAAAACATCCCAGATGACGAAGCATTGTTTACACTTATCTTGGAAATTCATAGGAGGAGAGATATGATGGCTATGCATATGCAAATGTTAGACCAGCACCTGCATTGCCCCACTTTTGGAACTCATCGGATTTTGTCGCAGACAACTCCTAGTGTTTCTGTTGAAGCTGTGGCAAACCTGCGCTTTTCACCAATCACATATCCAAGTGTGCTTGGAGAACCACTACATGGAGAGGTGATGACTGTTACAAATGCTCATTATTATATCTAAAATATAGCATACTTTTATAGAGCAGAAATGTTCTAATGTTCTCTTTGGTTTCTTTTGGCAGCATTATTAAAGAGATATTTAGCATATAAAATTATTTGTTATGTAATAGTGTGATTCAATGTTATGTATCAGAGGGTTTTTTCCAGAGAAACAACTTTGAATTATAATCAAAATGAAGGTCAGTGACGGCCAATGGTGTGTCTTATTCGAAAGAAACATGCTGTTTTGACTGCAATGGTATGATAGTCAGAGCCTTAACTCATTCTGCCCTTTGGCCTATTGGGATAGCAGCTGTCGGGCTTTGACTGCCCTTTAGTATATTCTGGCTCAGACCAGGAAATGCTAGTAACAATAGAAAGGAGGGAGGTCCATGAAACTGTTGAATCCTCCCTCTTCTTAGTCAATGGGCAGCAGGATCAGCATAAAAGAAAGAATCTACTTAAGATTTCCACTTCTGTATCAGCATATATCTTATGAAGGTCTGGCATCTGGTGTTTTATGAACCCTCTTTTTTAAGGAATCATTTGAGATTATTATTTCTATTTATTGTCATTTTGGAAGGATTAATTGTAATTTCTGATTAAGTGAAGTTACCCTTTGGAGCTTATACATTTTGTTTTGATGTTATTTTTCTGTAAATCCCTATTGAAATTTATTGATTTAAAGCATTCTTATTGGTTTCTCTTGGTGTCTGTTTGCCTAATGGCTGTAGATACTTATCCGTTCTTTTTGTGCATCATTCTCATTCATGAACTAGTAAGTTTCTTTATCTAGCTGAAGATTAAGTGTTAAAATGTGTCACCTCAGTCTTGAGTTTGGCTCATGCTAAATCTCTCCCACAAATTAGGGAGAGGATGTCAAATTTTCCAGAACTTTCAGTTAGCTTCTATTTGATAAATTCAGCTTCCAGTCAAAAAATATTTTTGCATTCATGTATGTTTATCGCAGTTTTGTGGCAATTCAAGAATATAATTATCTGTCAGGGTAATCATGTTATCTGTGTATATGTAAATATGTTTATATAAGCTTTTTTCTACTTTCTTTTTTTTTTTTACTTGTGACTTGTTTCATGTGAATGTGTTTTTAGTCTATGAGAAAGGGACAAAACGGAAAAGAAGCATGCACATGCATATAAACATATATTGGGTTGCACAAGTTTTGTTAGATGGGTTTCATTCAAGTGGGTAAAAAGGGGGCCGGGTGATAGTGGTTGTAAGAACACATATGAGGTTGCCATTTAGTATGTACTAATAGCTTCCTTTCTTTGTGTAGGATCTTGCAGCTTCTATCCAGCGGGGTAGTTTGGATTGGGAAAGAGCTTTACGTTGTATCAGGCATGCCATTCGCTCTACTCCTTCTCCTGACTGGTGGAAACGTGTCCTTGTTGTGGCTCCTTGCTATCGAGGTTCTAACCAAGTGCCTACACCTGGTGCTGTTTTTACCTCTGATATGATTTGTGAGGCTACGATTGATAGAATCGTTGAGCTTCTGAAGTTGACAAATTCAGGCAATAAATACTTCCATATATTTATTTTTAATTTTTTTTTTGTTGATTTAAAAAGAGTCAGTAATTATTATCTTTCCATTAATAATTCCTAGGCGATTGGTTCTGTTTTAGAACTCTTTGATGAGTTATAATGCATCTGATTGATGCTAGTTGTTTTTGATTTTTATCCTTTTAGCAGTGCCAGTTCCCAAAACAGCAGTGGGAATGTGAAAGAATTGAAGTGTTAGATATTCCTGAATTTCTCACTTTCTGGCTTTTAACATTTTTTAATTGCAGAAATAAATTGCTGGCAGGAGTGGCTTGTCTTCTCTGATATATTCTTCTTCCTTATGAAAAGTGGATGTATTGATTTTGTTCAGTTTGTCGATGAGCTAGGCTCACGCCTTACAGAGAGTGATCACCACATCCTTAACACAAATCATGTTACTTGGCTTCTTGCACAAATCATTCGGGTTGACCATGTCATGGCTGCTTTGAATAATGATTCTAGAAAGGTTGTTTCTAAATGGAAAAATTCATCGCCTTTGTATTAAGTTTGATCCAACTCGATTAACTTTTAGGTCTTTTTCAAATGCACCATGAGGGGATGTTTCTATTAGGGAACACTTATTCTAAGTCTCATGAAATATGTGTATCTTTCATGCGAAGGATTATGATTCTCTGCATTGATTACTTGTTAGTGACTGAATAAGTTATATGAATCAATATGCTTCAACTTAGGCCTTACATTTCTGTTGGTAGGTGGAGACGATAAGAAAGATTCTATCATTTCATAGAGAAGATAGGAGCTCTGATCCTAATAATCCGCAAAGCATCCTGCTGGATTTTATTAGCAGTTGTCAAAACTTGCGCATTTGGTCATTGAATACATCAACCAGAGAATATTTGAGTAATGAACAGTTGCAGAAAGGGAAGCAAATAGATGAATGGTGGAAACAAGTGAGCAAAGGTACATATCATGCCATGCTATTACAGAGTTGAATAATTTTGATATGCAGCTATTATATTTGCTGAAGCTAAAGGTAACTGTGTCCCGCAAAATGTTTATGCTTTGTATTTCTTGTTCACGGTTCCAACCCACTTATTATTAACATGGTTACATTATACTGAAACGACAGATGAGTGTGCCTGTAAAAATTAATGAAGACATCCTTCATACTGTTTAAATAAACCCTAAAATATAGCACGTCTTTTTGCAGTTTTAACATATTCTGGTTTTATTTCAGGGGAACGCATGATGGATTATATGAATATGGATGAAAGATCAATTGGGATGTTTTGGGTCGTCTCCTACGCCATGACACAGCCAGCTTGTGAAACAGTCATGAATTGGTTATCTTCTGGTGGAGCTGCAGAGTTGTTCCCTGGAGCAAATTTGCAGCCCAATGAGAGATTAATGGTGATGCGGGAAGTTAGTCCATTGCCAATATCACTTTTATCTGGCTTTTCAATGAATCTTTGTTGGAAGTTGGCCTTTCAAATGGAAGAATCTTTATTCGCTGGGCAGGTATGATTTGATGTTTCTGGCCTAAAAAGAACTTGTTCCTAGGATAAAAAAAATTTCATCTTTACGTGCGGTTATGTAAGTTAGTGGGAGGGGATTTTGATGTACCCATATGGGTGTCATTTGATTTGTAAAAATCTATAGATATTACTAACAATATGAAAAATGAAAAAAGAAGTTATTTGAGTGTTTGTATTTAGAATTGAAGAAACTAAAAGTTGCTTAATAAAAGGAAACATGGTAAATGTTGAAAAGAAAGTTTGAGCCCTCCAAAACCCACATTCAAATTCCAAGAATTTTGACAATTCCAATTTTATTTTGCCAAACAAGATAATTTCATTTTAGAATTTTGAAAGTCTTTCTACAAATGAAATTCCTCCTTGAAATCCCTCATCCAAACACAGCCTAATGTTGCATGGTACAGTACTATGCATAGCTAATTTAGTGAATGTAAGGCAGATACATTAGGAAATGCTTTCTTGCTTTTGTTTCCATCTGTGAATGATTTTGGTCTCGTTGGCTGAATGGTCTTTATAACTCAAGGTGCTAATTTCAGAAACTATTGAAAAGAGATGTGAGAAGAAACGATTAAAGGACCTTGCTTAACTGATCCGACTTAAGATGTGATCCTAAATAATAGTTTAATCTAATTTATATAGTGACCTTTGTTTGCTGTAGGCTTAATGATTTTGTTACATCTACTGTTGGATCGCTAATTGTTTTGGAACTGTTTCTATTGCTTGATACTGATACTTTGATGCAGGTTGTTCCTAGTATTTCTATGGTTGAAACATACACCAGACTGCTGCTCATTGCCCCTCATTCATTATTTCGTTCACACTTTAGTGTAATTTACTTTCCCTCTAAAGATAACTGTTTCTTATCTTTTAGAAGATTTCTTTTAAGTAGAGGAATATTGTCATGCAGTTTCGTTTTAGACCTGTGGTATAAATTTTTTCTTTGTCTGAAATGTAATATTTTTTTTTCATCTTTTCTCATACAAGTCTTAAAATGTAATTGTCACTTTAATATTTAGTTCTTTAATCTGAAGCTACCTGCTGTCTGAAAGTAAATCACTCCTCGTACTAAGTTGGAAGACAAATTTTGACTTACAATGACTTCATATCGATATATGTATTTTTCAGATTTCACGTCTTGAACTGTCATGACAGATGAACACATCTGTTCAAGATCATTGATTGCTTTTCACGTGAACCAACAACCTTGTTAGATGAAACAGTTCACCTTTATTGAACCATTTTTTAGGAAACATTTATGATATTGCACTAATTTTGGAATTTTTCTGTCGAAACACATTGAAGTGTCCATCGGCAACTTAAATGGGGCCAGCGGTGGGTTCTGAACAATAAATGACCCCCCAATGGTAGGAGAAGGTTTAGTTCAAAATTTTTCCAATTTAGACCAAAGTTTAAGTTTTTTTCCTTATTCTTGCTTTTTTTGTGTTAAGAAAATATGTATTGTTGCTTGCCTTTTTTTTGGGCCATTTGTGTTATTACTTGCTAATACAATAATAAGATGCCTTAAAAAAATGCTTTTGCAGCAATTGGCCCAGAGGAATCCTTCTTTATTGAGCAAGCCTGGAGTGACCCTTTTGGTGCTTGAAATTGTGAACTATCGCCTGCTTCCACTCTACAGGTGATCTTCTGCCTAGTTCATTCAGGAAAGATACTCCTCTTCCCTTAGCTGGTGATAGTGTGGGATAATGTTTAGACATAAGAACTGTTATCAATACTTCTGGCACTCCTCTGGATATCTATGTTTCGAACTTGCATTTTCAGATCTGATTCCTGAGGGTTCCTGATTTCTTTGCCTATTATTTACTTTTGTCTTATCCCTTCTGGCTCTACGCAATGAGTTGTTATAAATGCTCAATAGTGTCTTGCTCTTAGGACTGTGGCAGCTTCAAATGCTAAGCCTTGGGATTTGATAATTCTAATGTGCAATTTGATGATATCATATATGAGATCTGCAATTACTTTTTGTAGGTACCAAGGAAAATGCAAAACTCTGATGTATGATGTCACAAAAATAATTTCTGCTTTAAAAGGAAAGCGGGGAGATCACCGTGTGTTTAGGTTGGCTGAAAACTTGTGCATAAATCTGATTTTGTCATTGAGAGACCTTTTCCCAGTGAAAAGGGAAGGGAAGGTAAATGATATTGTCTAAAACCAAACATTTTTGTTTTCTCTCCTTCTTGTTGCTTAATGTAGATAACATTTTGAAACTGATTTTGCAGGGCCCCACTGAATTCACAGAAACTTTAAATCGGATAACTATAATCACTCTTGCAATAACCATTAAAACACGTGGAATTGCAGATGCTGATCACCTACCTTATCTTCAAACCATGTTGGAACAGATATTGGCAACTAGTCAGCATACATGGTCGGAGAAAACACTTAGACATTTCCCCTCTCTTATTCGTGAAGCCTTAATGGGACGGATAGACAAAAGAGGATTGGCAATTCAAGCATGGCAACAGGTTCAACTGATGTTCTTTTTTTTTTTCTTTTGATATCTTTGTCAGGTAAAGTAATCCCAGAAAAATACTAGGCGTTTAGCAAATATGCATGATAAATGTATTAAGAAAAGGAAGAAATAGTTAATTCCTCAAGCCTCGTACACACACACACACACACACACACATATATATATATAGATATAGAATTTTCATGAAAGGGCTTGTTAGATAAAATGGAGAAATCTAACAAAGAGAAAATACTCTTGAAAGCTATATTATTTTTGTACTGTTGTTGAGTGCCTATTTCCTGTCATACTTTGTGAGTGAACTGAATATTTTAGACATGGGGACACTGATACATGTGTTTTTCACAAGTTTATAAAACTCGTAAACTTTTCTTGTTCCATGCAGTCGATGATCATTCTGTTGAAAAACTTTATGTATTGTCATGTTGTTACTGCTATGAATAGTTGTTGTCGTCGTGATATCCTCCTTTTTTCTTGTTTGCCTAGATTTCATGCAGCAGCTAATATTGGAACGTGTTCTTATTTACAGTCAGAAACAACAGTGATTAACCAATGCACCCAACTGCTTTCATCATCTGCTGATCCAAATTATGTTATGACTTATATCAGTCACAGTTTCCCCCAACACCGGCAGTATCTATGTGCTGGTGCATGGATACTGATGCAAGGGCACCCTGAAAACATTAACAGTGGAAACCTGGTATGTTTATCTAGTCTTTTCTCGCCTGGCTGGAAAGATCACTTGAATAGAATAATGTTCTCACTTTCCTGATAACTACTATGCATCCTTTTCTCCTAAAAATTTCATTGATTTTAAAGAACATAATCTTTTGCAAAAATTGAGTCAGGCACGGGTGTTGAGAGAATTTTCACCTGAAGAAGTGACATCAAATATTTATACTATGGTGGATGTATTGCTTCACCATATTCATTTGGAGCTTCAGCATGGGCATTCCTTGCAGGTTTTGTGGCCATTTTCATTGTAGTTTGATTAACTAAATTGTTGCCTTTGTTAAGCATTTCGTCCGGTTTGACTTTTTCAGGACCTTTTATCGAAAACGTGTGCAAACCTTGCCTTTTTTGTTTGGACCCATGAGCTGATTCCTTTGGATATATTGCTTCTGGCACTCATTGACCGTGATGATGATCCCCATGCCCTGCATATTGTGGTATGCTCCTGTGAAATGTTCTACTACTTTTCTCATGAAGTTTTTGTTATGTGGTTCTTTGAATTCTGTGCATAGCAATTTGCCTCATATAAGTTCCTTTCTATGTTGTAGGTTTTTTTTTTTTTAGTCTCATTTTCAGAGTCATGACTAACTTGGTCATATGAATGCTTCTATGAGCCTTACCAATGATTATTATTATTTTCTTTTGTAACTGGCCTTATATCCTTCTCTTTGGATCTTTAATCTGGAGACTACTCCTTTTGTTTGTTGCTGTCCACGAGGAATCTGTAATTTTTTTACTGCAACTTTGGTTTTATTTGAGGCCTATATTTTTGTACTGCATGGCATTGTACTCAAGTGTCGTTGAGCCAAGACTATTGTGAACATGAGGTTCTAGTATCAGTTGCTTTACTTTCTTTTTCTTTTAACCTTTTGTCTTGACTCTTGCTTTTATTTTTGTACTCTCTTATACCTTGCTGACTATCCATTTGATGTCATCTTGGAGATTTTTTAAGTAATTAATTTTTATTCTGCTTGACTGTATCTAGAAATTTGCGAAGTTTGCTGCAGAAAATTCTAACCATCACTAATTAAGGTACGCTTGTTATCCTGGCTGCATTGATGATCTGATAATTTAATTATAAATTGCAGATGAGCTTACTTGACAGGCAAGAGCTTCAACAAAGGGTGAAATTATTTTGTGTGAATCGAAACCCCCCTGAGCACTGGCTTAACACTGGAATATTTAAGCGCACTGACTTGCAAAAGGCCCTTGGCAATCATCTCTCATGGAAGGACAGGTGATTTTATTCTAATTGAAACACTCCTAGTTATGGACTTAAAGTATGAAATTTTATTTATCTGGCGATAAAGCTTTGTAGTTAAATTGATAGATGTTAGGAGTGGAATATGCTACGTGCCTAGTTGGGATAGGTTTAGTCGAATATGTTGCTATGTTTTTCTATTTTACTTATTATTAGTGATAAAACTAAAATTGAATCAGTAAATTTCTTATTTCTGTGATTTTGCAAACTGTTTGTAGGTCTATTTATACAGTAGGTTTGAACCTTCACATATAGTGTCCTAGATAGAACAGGAAACTAGAACATTCTAATTTAAATTCTTATCTCTAGAATACCTAACTACTTGATTTGGGGAATCAAAATAGTAACAGCTATCTATAATTTAAAATACAGATAATATCCTTTTCCTTCTAACACTCCTCCTCAAGCTGGAGAATAGATGTCTTTCATTCCCCACTTGGAAACATTGTCCTGAAACTGAATAGTATGCAGTCCTTTTGTGAACACATCTGCGAGCTGTTTTTTTGTATTCACATATGGGATGCAAATCAGACCACTCTCTAGTTTTTCTTTTATGAAGTGCCTATCTATCTCTATATGTTTAGTCCTGTCATGTTGCATAGAGGATTGTGAACGATATTTATTGCTGACTTCTTGTCACAGTAAAGTTTCATAGGCTCATCTCCCTCTATGTCCTTTAGAAGTATTCTTAGCCATAATAGTTCACATATAACTTGGGCCATAGCTCTAAGTTCTGCTTCAGCACTTGACCTTGCCACTACATTTTGTTTTTCACTTCTCCATGTAACTAGATTACCTCCAAGAAAAGTGCAGTATCCTGTAGTTGATCTTCTGTCCACTGGAGATCCTGCATAATCTGCATCTGTATAGGCTTCAAGTGCTGT
>JAQSVH010000008.1:6931249-6942563 GCA_029448705.1 Adansonia digitata
TCTCTCTCTCTCTCTCTCTCTCTCTCTCTCTCTCTCTATATATATATATATATATATATATATATATATATATATAGATAGATAGATAGATAGATATATATGAATCCTAGTTAGGCTTACTCAGCCACCGCATTGGAAATAGATGCCTTGTCATTTGCCCATTTGCCACTGCCATGCATAAAATTAAGGGCTGGTGACAACTTTTCGAAAGGAAATGCCCACTTAAACGAAAGCTCCAAGAAATTATCTTTATAAAGACTTTGTAGAAAGTTAGATTCTTCTCCAAGCATCGGCCATACACGCTAAGATCGAATTTCTAGCAAGATGGAACGTCATAGAGCTTTTGAGATGCCATAGACCTAATCTAAGCTAACGAATAGTTTATAATTTGTTAAATAATTTTGGGTAAAAAAAAACCGTGTTTAGAAAATTTGATCAAAAATAAGTTTAAAAAATTTTAAATGTTTAATATTACAATGGTGAATTAAAATATCAAAAAAGATATATATAAAAAAATTAAATAATAAGAATAATAAAATTATTTTACACTAAAAATTAAATTTTAAAATACAAAAACACAAAATGTAACTTTTGACGTTAAAATTAATGCAAACCTCAACGCTAAAACGAACCTGATTAAAAAGTGGCGAGGATGATAATTCCATTTCTTAATATAGATTCCTATCATCATGATTGTCATATTAATTAGTGTAGTACTCCCTTATTTGAATATCATTTATTAAATTAAAGAAAGGTCTTTTTAAAAGCAAATATACAATATTAATCCGAATAGTATTAACAAAACACGTAACGTGAGTTCATAGCCTACTTACAAGTATTTCACAGTTTTTTTTCCCCCAAAAAATAAAAAAAAATATTTTCAGTACAAATACAATTTCCTACTTATATTAATAAAGGATTGAGACTTAACGCGTAAAATATATCTTAAGAATTTACGTACTTTTAGTGATTGAATTCCGACATCCTTATTCCTTAACGTGAGAACATCAAGAGCTTAATTTGCCTAGAGTTTGGCGTCATAAACTCAAAGCATTCACACGAAAGATATGGGTTTTTTATAATAGAAGTATTTATTACTCAAGTTATAAAATCAGTTCCGATTAGTTAAATGGATAATTCAACTCATAAACAGATATATTTTATAATTACTCATAAATACAAGAAGGATACATGTATTCAAAGTTTTAAAAAAAAAATTGCTTCTTCTTGGTACCTAAAAGAAAATTCCTAAGAAATCTCCAAGGAACATTGAACCTTTGGTTTTTGACACACCAAAAATTATGACCCAACAGTCTAACACCCTTTCTTTGAGTTTTCCTCCGATTCTTATCTGCCTTTTTTTACTACTATTTTTGTGGGCAGGTAGGTTCAGGAAACATAATTAATACATAATAGTCAACATAATATTTCTTTCAAAACAAAAATAGTGAAAAGGATTTTCAATTTTTCATCTTTTTTATATGCTTGCAAACTTTAAAAAATATATATATTTGTTTTCTTAACTCATTAATTAATGTGGACGAAAGGACTCAACCAGCAAAAATCAATGTTATCCATCGTTTTTTTTTTTTCAATTCTTTTTTCAGTTTTCGCCTTCCGTAAGTCATAAACAGTGAACAATAATTTATTAAAATTCATGCTATATATAAAAAGTGGTCGCTCGTATTGATCACTCATACGAGAGTAATTGGATATCAATTTCACGGGCAAATGCTTCCACACAAAAAGTATTTCACTTTTTTCTCTTCAAGTGAACTAAAAATATACCAAGTCATATTACGGAATAGAATAGATTATTCATTTGATTTTATAAATTAGATTCGATTTAGAACCAGTCTAAGATATTTTTAATAATTATGTATGTTCTTGATCAAAGAATTGGATTAGAATTTTTTTCTCCTACAAAATTGTACTTGATAAAAATAAATCACAAAAAGGCACTGTGTTTTTCATTTAAATTTAATTATAAAAATTTATATATATTAATATAAAATTTTTTTAATTTTTAATGTATTTTAAATAATAAAATGATTTTCTCGACCTCAACAAACCAAGCTGAAATGAGCCTTAAATAGTAAAATTCTTTTTACCATCCAAATTTGATTTTATTCAATTCTGCCTATGGATAGCTCTAAGCATAATCTAATTCAAATTAATTAAATTAGAATTATATTGACCTTTGTTTTACACCAAAAATTAAAAATGCAAGGGTAAGATAGAGTGAAGTGGAAGAATAAGTAGATAAAAACTTCAATAATTAATTTTTAACATTATCACATTCCCATTCGTTCAGCAGTAGCATGCTATCAAAGATTTCAAGATTTCTATATTAATATGGAGAAAGATTATGATTTTTGGGATGGAAAATTGCATTGAATTTGTTTTCACTCTTACTATTATTTTCAGTAAACAAATCCACATTAAAGAAAAATCAGCAACTTCTTTCAAAGGGTAATTATTTTTTAAAAGAAATAAAATAAAATAAAACATGAAAAACAATTACTATATAAAAAAAAATGACGTATGTCGCCTACAATGAAGAGTTGGTGATCCGATCCTTTGTGGGTTTGAAATGGTCGGACTTCACATGGTGTGGAAAAAAAAAAAAGGTGCAAGGCGCCCACTTCTTGAGAATTTATTTCGTCTCTGTCTCTTTGTCTTCATTTTCCTTCTTGCTTTTATTTTTATTTTTCAAATTTATACAAAATTTAGAATGACTTGGAGGACTCTTCCAACTTCCCTAGCCTCAAAAGATTTAATTCATAGTAGCGAAGCAGTTGGACCTTTTAGCTTTTCTTTGATAGCTACTTCATCAATTTGTTTCCTTCTTTTCTCATTTCGATATTTGAATTTCGAATATATTAAAAGTAATAACTAAATTACAAATTAAGATTATTTTTAATTAGATTAAACTTTAAATTTCGTTTCGTTTCTTCTTTGTCTTCTTGTTGCTTTTGAGGTTTGATTTGGTTAATTTGTCAAATCATAGCAACTTTAATTTGAAAGAAAATTTTCTTTTGTTATTAAAGAGATTAATAATAAGACAATGTTAATACGGTTAGGAGTTGGAGATTATTCATCTTTGTTCGGGCATGTCATATTTGAAAGGATTAAATATATCCAAGAAATTGGAAATTTTATTTAAATTCCTTGATTGGCTTGAATTAGTCAATGCAGGTCACATGGGGCATCCCTCACTCATAGATCATTAATTTGTTTGGATTTTTATCTCCGATTTAGAACTTTCCTTTTCTTGAATCATTTAGCATGTCATGATGGTGTGCAATTGACTATTTCAATTGGAAAATAAAACCTTTTTTCTTTTCATAAAATCCAAGTTCAGATAAGTTATTCCCATCACCAAGTCGGGGTAAAATGTATGCTTCCAAAAGTTTTATTGGCTACATTCAAGATTAGCTGAAAAAAAAAATGAAATTGAAATCCAGTGGCTGAAAAAAATTAATTTATATTAATATTTATATATTTTATAATTAAATTTAAATAAAATATTTTATTAATAAATAATAATTTGGACCGAATTAATTTTAATTAATAAAATTATGTCCAAGATCTAATCCGTAGATAGGTCTAAAGATAGCCAAGAAATCAACTCTTTTTGATTGAACAATTTGAAGTAAATAACGTTATTAACCTACAGTCTTTGTGTACTGAGTACATCAATCCAGAATGATAAATATTTTAATTTTAAAGTTACCAATAAAAACATGAATCGATCATTTTAATTAACTGATATGATTTTATTAAAGCCTAAATTCCATCATTTAAATATTTAATACTTTCATTTATTTTTGAGAAATTTTAATTTTAATTTTTTTGTAGAATACCACAAAAACTGTCATCAAAAGTTCCAATTAAACTATCAAATAGTCTTCATTTCATACACAGTTCTAGTATGGTTTGAAATTATGAAAGCTGAAAAATCTGGGTATTGCACTTTTTGAGTTTGACGATGAAATACTGATTCCAGTCTAGAAGAGTCTTTCTAATTTTCTAGAAATTGAGCAATAATCTTCTAAATTTCTAGAAATTTGCAAAGATCGAACATAGATCAAAGAAACATCGAAGTTAAAAAACTTCAAAATGCCTTCTAGATGTTGGAAGAACGGAGGAGAAGGGGGAGTATGATGAACGAGAATAATGCGGTTTTAGGGTTTCATGCTTTTATCTCGTACTTTTTTATATTTAGTATTGTCGATATTCTTAGCTGACATGGCTAATTACGATTGTTCTTGAGCCAAATAGACCTTATCCGAACAAATGATGTCTCTATCTTAAAACAACATGTGTGATTATTTGTTGATGAATCTCTCAAACTTCATCTTGTTTTGGGTCTTGGAATTAATCTAATAATTTTAAGTTACTAAAAAAATACGAGTCAATAATTTTATTACCTACCATGATCTTTATTTAAGAAATTTGAGTGACTAAAGGGAAGGAAATTTCACCTAATTTCTCACCTTTTAATTTAAATAATTCATTTATTTTTGAAAGATTAATTTTGCATTTTATAATAATAATAATAAAACTTGTAAGTTAATTTTGACGACAGGTTTGAATTTAGTGTAAAAGAATCCTCTAAATTTCTTGAATTTAAGCAATCATTCTTCAAACTGGCTCAAGCAACAATGTCATATGAAGAAAATGTAAATGTCCAATTTTTCTGCCTACCATACCCTAGTTAAATGATGTAGCTATGGCTATTTACTTATCAAGCCAAAACCTTAAATCTATGTACTCTTCAGACCATTGTAAATTGTAATGTTTTTATAAAATAAAAATTATTGTTTTATACTTTTGAAACTTGGATCATTTTCTCTCCATTTAGGATTTAGTTATTATTGAATTTAATATGATATGAAAGTTCTTCGATTTGAATCCTGACTTGTTTTTCACTTTAATATTTTTACCTAGTTTTTTGTTATTCACTGGATTACACACTACTGTTCTAATTCTTCTTCAACTTCCATTATTCTTCTATAATTAGATCTATAAGTTAATTCATTAATCATTCATATATTCAACTTATAAACCATAGAAATATTGAAAATTAAAGATTATAAGTAAATTATTTATTATCGATTTAAGTTTTTGCAATAATTGAGCACTCAAATGTTGACCAATTTAACATATATATTGATAATAAGTTTTTAAAAATTTAAAAAAAATACATGGTTATCTAATATTTGATTAATAATTAATTAATTTATTGATTAATATATTGTAATGAAATACATTTTAACCTTCCTAAATAATTCATATAAAAATGTCATCATCCGACAACTACAGAAAACCTTTTTTTTTTCTTTTTTATAAATATTTTAACAGGATAGCTTCGAATTCTGACGATGGAAGTCGTAGCACGCGACCAGAAAATTGGAGCCTCCTGATGTGGATAAAATGAAAGCTGACTCATCCATTCCTGACCTGACCTTGGGAAATCATTAGGCGCCTCTGAATTAGGTTTGATAATTTCAAACAACACAATATAAATTCAAAATAAAAATATTAAAATATAATATAAAAATAATATAAATATATTAAAATAAATATAATACGAATCACTAATATATAAAAATTTATAATATATTAAAAAAATATTAAATAATTAAATATAATATACATACATGAATTATTGAATTAATATGTGAGTAATAACTGTTGGCTGTGGAAAATTGGAAAACCTCAGCCTTCATTTGCAACCATTAATATCAAATTGGATTCCTATTATTGTTTTAGGTTTTTTTTTCTTTCCCTTTTTTACCATTTCCTCCCCTTAGAAGAAGCCAATTTGTTGAAGGATATGTTTTTTTTTTTTTTTTAGTTATTTCTTTATTACACATATGAACATCAAGAAATCAATCTATAAATTAACATAAAATTCAACCTAATCGATTCATTATCATTAAGAAAAAAAAATAAAAACTTGTTTATAAGTTTTTAATATCTAACATAGAATTACTTTAATTGAAAAGTTGAAACATTTAATTTGCTCAATTTAGATGACGAAGCAGTGGGCTAACTAATTTTGTTTTTTAATGTGAAAATTGGCAAATGTCTATTCTTATCCTGCAAATATATTTATATATAAATATAAAAGTAGTATTTTAAATTTAAATTAATGTTAACGTTAATTACATAACAACAAATAACATTGATCGGATTGGGTTTGGGTACGTTAATATTGTAGAAAGAATTCCTCCTAGTGTCAACAACTCGTACTAAAATAATTAATTTCTACCAGCAATTTGGCAAATCGACATCGAATCGACAGCTCCCAAGAGATCAAAGTTGTGGGCAACTAATTGCTTCATTTGAATTTGAAAAACTACGTTTCTAACTTTGATTTATTTTACACTTTGTTATGAGATGAATGTAAGCATTATATAAAACTTACAATAAAGATTCAAAGTGTATTTATGTATTTGAAAATAAATTAAAAAATATATATCAGATTCATTAACTAATTACAAATTTAAGTGAAATTATGAATGTCTGTTTTTATCTATTGTTTTAAGAGAAATTATCCTATTTATTATTAATAAAATTTTTAAGCTCGACAAGCAAAATTAATAAAATAATCACACTCTTAGAGTATATTAAATAAATAAAAAGTAATTTAAAACAATGAAACATGTCATATTTACTTAATTTGATTAGTAGAGTTGAAAAAAATTTATTATCAATATATAAAATACAAACTTTTTGTTTTAATCTGCGTAATACTAGCCATAAAATCAAAACAAAATAGGATGTTCCTCTATTTAGCTGAAAGTTCTATTCCTTCACTCATTACATAACAAAAAAGCACTATCAATTATAAATTATAAAAGACAAAAGCCTGAAAAAAAAGTGCAATAGGAATTAGTATTTTTAAAAGAGAATACAATGTGCATGGATTTTTTTTCTTTATATATATATATATATGAGATTTAAGGGAGGAAATGGTAGATCTCAATAAAGTCCTGTAAATCCAAGCTTGAGTTATTTCCTAGCACTCAATCATAAGAAAAGTTTTTCTTTATAAATTAGGTCAAGTTAAGTTAAATTTAGATAATAAAAAATTTATTTATATTGTTTAAATATATCTAAAGTAAATTTAAATTGATAATATTTTATTTTAAATTTAATTTAATTTAAATTAAACTTATCGAATCAAACGAAGGAAGAGAACTATCTTCTCTCACTTTTTCAAAGCTCATTTTCCTAAATTATAATATAACCAAAAAAAAAATTTTCCTATATGGATGATAATGGATGTAATGCTAATGTAGCCTTTAGGATCTGAAGCCCACTTCTGCTTCAATTGTGTAGAAAGATTAAAAAACTCCCCAAAATAATGAAATTGGGTCAAAATTTGGGTGGCTTATTTGATCTTAAGCATCTTGGTCGAATAAGTAAAGCCCAATATAACAAGCTGAAAGCGTCTGGGCCTATGAAATCATAATTTCATATTCATGGGTCACCCTTTCATGAACATTATTCCACCCAAAAAACAAAAAACATTTCTGTTTAAATTCTCAAGCAATTCAGAACACATAATAGCTTATTATTATTCATAAGAGATGCATATGTATATAATAATTATATTTTAGCAGTTTGTGTATACATGTCAAATTTTTCGTGATCTAATTAAGTATAATTATAAGATTAGTATAACAAGTTAACATAATTATTGTAATTCTTTTAGTAAAAAAAAAAAGTAACAATTTGAAATAGAAAAAAATTACAGATATTAAAATTCGAGTATTAAATGTATTAGATATTAATCTTTAAAAATTATTATAAATATTAATTGGATTAAACTCAAATTTGTTCTTTTAAAAAAAAAAGATTATATTCTCGAGATATGAAAGATATGACAAATTTAATAAAAAAATTATAAATTAATTAAACCTGTATTTATTATTATGATTTTTTGTATAAAAATAAAGTTACTTGCTTTCAATCTCATCACTCAACTTCCACCATTATAACTTTTATCATGAGGGTTGGTTATTATCCTAATCCTAAACGAAATGATTTGAATAAGGAATCGTTAGGAAAAAACGAGTTTTCAAAGCAAAGAGTGGTTTACCAAAGAGTTAGTTAACCCACAGGCTTAAGCTGGTTTGACGAGATTTTTATTCTTATCTACAAAAGGTAGAAGCCTCTATCTACAATAATAATAATAATAATAATAATAATAATGACTTATTAATCAAATCAAAAGGCTTGCGTCGGCACGAGTTGAAACCCTATTGGTTTAGAGGCTTAGCAGAAATTCTAATTTCAGCCACGTCAACGTTCACGTATTCAAAAAGATCAAAACTACGAATGAACAAATAAAAGGAAACCAACAAAAACTGGAAATTTGTATTTTACTACGTCTAGATTCCAATAAAATCTCTAGTATTCGGATATTATTGGCTAAGAAACAAGCAAATCCTCATCCGCCGAGTGGCAACTGGGAAGCACCAGTCTCATGCTTCACGCAACGGTTGCTGCAGGCGGGCCGACAACTTGTTAAGTAAATAGGCATATGCGCTAATGGCCACTGACCACCATTGCCCCGACTAATACTTATGCCGTATAGTTGGATAAAATTTACTAGATAACCTTTGAATTGAATTTTCAGTTAAGATTTCGTTAAAAAATTATTATTTAATAAATTAATAACATATAAATTTATATATTAATAATATATTAAATATAAATCATAAAATCTTTTACTTTTATTATACAAAAGTACTCCAATTTGAAGTTAACAAAAAATCTAAACATAAAATCTCTTGGGTCAATATGAAAAATTGAAAGTTCAAGCTTGTTTTATTTAATCATATAAGACGGTTCTGGAAGGAGTGAATTTTACAACTAATAACCAAGAAAGGTCTGTTGGCTAACGACAACCACCATAACCCATAATTGATTAAAGACCATTGTAGCTAAAAGGATCGAAGCTTAAATCTTAATTTGTCGAAAATTAAATTAAATTTAAGATAGAATTTGTGGACCCAAAAATAAATAAATAGATAAATAACAACTTTACTTTCGCATTTTATTATGTTAGGTAAGGATAAAATGGAGATCAAAGATCACACGATTGATTTGATTGTCCATAGCTTGAAAAACAAGGCTCGTGGGTAAAGCAATGATAATGTTGTAGGTTATATATATATATATACGTGAAGTAAAATATGTTTATTTTACATTAATTTTCTTAGGCCAAAGATTTGTGACATTAATATATGCCTACTTGCATGATCACACGCAATTTTTATACGAGAAATTATGTAATACGTTATCATTAAAATTTTTAAATTTTACAAGTACGATTAATAAATGTGATAATATCTTCTAAGATATAGTAAGAAAATAAATAAATAATGAGATATTTCGTAATTTTTTAATCATATTAATGTAATTAAAAAATTTTCATTGTTAATATAGCAAAAATGAACTCTTTTATAAGCTATATATTAATTATCAATACAATTTTACACAAACTATGATGAATGCATATTTTATTATTATTATCGTGGTCATTCTTGTGAGTCTTAATGAAAGAGTATATATATATATATATATATAAAATATAATCAAGCATGTAATCACACGTTTGAATTTAATATATATGGATGATTTTCTGAACAATCTTTTGATTATTTCAATTCAAATTTATATCTAAATGTTAAACACATGATTCATATCGAGAAAAAATAAATAAACTAACAAAATTAGAATATGGGGTATTACTTATTTCATTTAAAATTTGAATTATAACTTTTTTTAAGGGTTGATAACTTGTCAAATGGATTAATTTCTTTTTATTAAAAGGAAAAAATAGTCAAATTCAAATGTACAATTCACCTTCTTATTTACAGATTTCATACATAAAATTTTAGATATATATATATATATTATGTCTAAGAAAATATCATTCTCTTAACATATTCAATGAACCTTTTTTATACATATTAAAAATAATTAATTAATTAAATAATAGGATATATATATATTCTAAAACCAATATCTGTGAAAATAATAATGCATATTTTAAATTATGTCATTAAATAATATGAAATTCAAAATAAAAATTGAAGGTAGAAATTTCAAATTATAGATACCTTAAATTTTTTGCATATGTAGGTTATATTACTCTAATTTTTTTATTTTTTGATATCTTATATCTAATACTTTATGTCTGATAAATATTTGGACATGATATGATTTTCTAGGTATATGTAAAAATTTTTAAAAATTTAATATATTTACACTAATTATATATGCATATTCAATACTAATTAAGCAGGGACCCCTAATTCATTAGCATCCATGTGCAATTAGGTTGGTTACCTTTTACAAAGTGTAGACATCAACCAAACAATTGTTACAACGGCCAATTGGCCAAGATGTCCATAACTGATTTTACATTATTGCCCACACTCTGGACAGCTACATTTTTATTCCCAAAAAATATATATTATAAATTAATTTTCGAAAATTTAATTTTTATATTTGTTTCATGAAAAATGAATTTGAAAACAATGAAAACTAATCAAATTTTCAAGACATGAAAGAAAAAAAAAACATTCAAGCATTCGAATGCCCAAATCAAAGCATTCAAGTACTCACCATTACCATATAAAAGAAAAAGCATTAAAATGCCACATTTTTTAAAATATTTTTTTGTAAAATCATTCAAAAAAAGATCAAAATTAAAAAAAAAAAGAAGAAATTTTTAAAAATAACTTTTCAAAATCCACTTTCCCAAAAAAAAAAAAAAAGATCTATCTTAATTACTAGTTCATTTTATCCTTACATAAAATTACCACAAACCAAGGAGAAAAAAAATAGCACAGTTCATATCTCTATTATTAAATAGTCAAATTGAAGATTTTTTTTATCAAAATTAAAATAAAAAAGAAAATGTTTGTATGATTTTTTGATTAAAAATATGTTTTTCTAGACTTTCTAGTCCACATATGAGGTGAAAACATGATACTATGTTGTTTTTTTTTTTTTTCAAACAACAAATCAACAAATTTCCTTGTGTTCTTTTCCCAAGTTGACCAATAAGTTCATGAAAGTTCTACGGAATATTTGGTAAATATCTTTCCACCATTGAGTTGAACAAGTCCAAAGGAGGTCATTGTAGCATTCACCAAAGATTTTTGCATACATACAAATTTTTCTATGAAGTTGAATATAGAAACCAGTCAAATAAGCAATTTCCTCTTACCAAATGTGAAGAAGCAGTTGGGCTGCTCAGCCACCTACGCTATATAAACACTTC
>JAQSVH010000008.1:6949305-6966696 GCA_029448705.1 Adansonia digitata
TATTTTTATATTAATATTAAATATTTATAATTATATTTAAATAAAACTTTATTTTAATCAATGATATAAAAATTCATAATAAATTTGAGCCGAATAAAATCAAATAAACTACTTAACCATTGAATAGATCTAATATCCGTTTTCCTCTTGAAATTTTTTTAGCAATGTTTGTTCTATTGCGGGGGAAAATTGCCCTTAAATGCTATTTAACAAGAGATAATTTTCAATATTTGTATTTAATTGTTAAATGTTTTCAATTTTAAAATACGGAACTTGAATTCCACAATGTAACATGAGAATTAATAATTAATTTTTTGACTTGATATTTCAAAATTTCATATCAATAGACATTACAATATATATATATATATTTTATAAATAAGTCATCCATCGTATTACTCAATTGTAATTATGTGATCAGGATTATGACGCTAATACTAGAATGCTTGTCGAGGGCTGGACTCAGCAAAGAAGCGCTAATATTACTTAATTAAAAGATAGAAGACTCGAATAACGTAAAAATTTCCTTATGAAGATTACATTGAAACTAAATTCTCTCACCAATTCTGCTCGCTCTAGATTTCCAAAAGCACCTCATTCAATTCATTAACGCTATTTTTTATTTACTAAAATAGAATATAATTATAATAAAATTTTAATAAAATAATTATTATATAAAAATAAAATAAAACTATAATTAAATAAAATAATTATAATAATAAATAAAATGCATTAGGATTTAAATCTTAGAATAATTTTTTATTACATTCAAAGTTGAAATAATCATTTCGCAGGAAAGCGAAAAACGATTATTCCTTGAGTTTAAAAAATACGGTAAAATAAAAAATATACAAAATTATTATTTTTAAATCAAACAATCACATTATTATAATGATCTTACGATAAAATAATTATGCAATGTAAACTGTTATATTTTAATTATATGAAATTAAAAAAACTTAATCACTAAATTGAATAAAATAACACGTACGTATTTATGTAAAATATGATAAAAATATTAATTAGTTTTTTAAATTTTAATAATGTTTGAAAAACCAAGCTACTAAAATAATCATTCAATTTCATTATAAAGGAAAATTCAAAATAATAAAAAAATTACCCAATTTCGTTATAATAAATAAAGAATTTAAAGTTCAAATGATATGCATGTCGAATAATTTTATCGAAAAAATTAAAATACATGAATTAAGAAAGATTAAGAATTAAAAAAAAATGGAAAAGGAAAAGGAAAGAGTTGCTTTAATCAATCAATCAATCGAAGATTTAGATCCCAGAAAAAACCGACGAAGTTACCCTCAAAAAAAAAAATTGGAAAAGAAAGGGAAAAGATTATCAATCGATTTTGACAGAAGCTCCTCTCTGAGGTTCCGTGGAATCATACCTTGCCCCAGCCATCATCATAACCTTAAACTCTTCGAAATCAATCACCCCATTTCCATCGTTATCAACTCCGCTTATCATCTTCCTACATTCCGCGATCGAACATTCATCCCCGAGGCTTTTCAGAACCTCGTGGAGTTCCTCAGCGGTAATCGAGCCGTTCCCGTCTATATCGTAGACCGAGAAAGCATCCCTCAGGTTCTCCAGAACCTCGTCCGAGTCGACTCCTTTGGTGTTCAGCTCCACGAACTCCTTGAAATTTATGAACCCATCGCCGTCGGCGTCGAACTCTTTGATCATCTTTTGGAGTTCTTCTTCCGAGGGTAGTTGGCCGAGGGAACTCATGATGGAACCGAGTTCGGACGATGAGATCTTGCCGTCGCCATTGACGTCGAACTTTTTGAAAACTTCTTCGAGTTCTTTCAGTTGGGTTTGGCTAAAATTTCTCGATGGGGCTCGCATTGGGGATGGAAGAAGCGATGATGATCCATTGGTAGCGGTAGTCGAAGAAGGTGAGGTATTTTGCTTCTTTTTTCTATTGAAAATCGACCCAAATCCCATTAGATTGTTATCTCTTTGCTTCAAAGATTGGGAAAAAGAAAAGCAACTAGAGATCAAGAAAGCAGAAAATTGGTTTTGAGATCGAGAAAAAAACGGGTTTGTTGTTAAATATATAAATATATATTGAATAATTGATGAATGGGAATCTTAATCCTAATTCTAATAGAATTGGAAAGCACGTAAGAAGTTCGGGTATTTGGTTTTGCAATTGATTTTTTTTTTTGGTTGGCTAAATATGGAGGATCGAAGGGTTTGTTAGAGAGTAAGTTTAGGCGTGATTGCATCATACAATCTGTGGAGAATTAAACTGCGTGAAAAGAGATATTTGGTAGGACGGTTTGAAAATTTATTTCATTTATTTATAATTTTATTAAAATATTTTTTTATATTAATATTAATATTAATAATTTTAATGTAAATATAAAATATTGTTAAAAATAAAATAATAATTTTAAATAAGTTGAAGCATCGAAATTATCATATTTCATCTTGTTTATCATTTATCGAAATATTTTTTATCTTTTAAAAAGAATTGATGCAAAATTCATTAGGCGATAATGAGAATACAAAAACTTAAAAATTTTGGACTTTTTTTTGTCTGTGTACAAATTTATATTAAATAAATTTACTTTGAAATATCAAATTCAAAATTTTTATTTTATTTTATAATTTAATTTTATGTATTAACATTTAATAAAAAATTAAAATCATATTTTTATTCATCTATTTATTGTATCCATCAATTATTTCTCCCAAAATCTTAAAATCAATAAGATTTGTCATAAATATTATGTCATAATCATATAATTTTTTTATTAAATAAAAATAAATTAGCTTTGTAATTTTATCAACAAGACTTTAATTATTTTTCAAATTGAAACATTTAATTTATATTCAATTTTTGAAGTTTCTTTTTAAATGATTTGCTCAACATTTTCGAATAAAATTATTTATTTAATGTATTTTTCCTTGTATTCTTATCTATAAATTGATAAATTTCATAAGTTTATTAATTTTTTATTAGTATATAGACTTGTTAAAAGATCAGGTTATAATATCAAAAGGTCATTATGATATCTGAAGGGTTTAGATAAAACTATTAGACAAAAAAAAAAAAACTTGTAGGAAAAAATAAAACCTATTTAAAAAATGGACAAAGCTTTGAACAAAAAAGTTTAAGCCCAAGCCTAGCTTAACGCGACCTAAATAAGTTTTTTCTAATTACAAAATATATATTTTCATATTATAATTATATATTTTTTATAATAATAATTATAATCTTATTTACTAATTATTTACTTATCGAAACATTTTTTTAATAAAATGTCATATTATACATTTTTAAAAGAATATTAACAAAAAAAATTTATTAAAAGTTAAATTAAAAACATATTTAAGAAATAAAAATAAATATAGATAAATCTAAATGAACTTAAATTATCTATTTATAAATATAGATATACTTAAAGAAAAAAATTACTCATATTTTAAGCTGAATTAAAAAAATCATAATATGAATATGGTATAATGCAATCATAAATAGACCTTTTCATATATTGCTTGTTTATATCCTTTTCCATTTATATTGTTTTTAAATTATCCAAAAGCCTTGTCCAAACTCCGATTTTCAAATACGGAGCTGTTTCGGTCTCAAGTCTTGTATTGCAGCTCTAGTTTGAATGTAAATAAATAGTTAAATAACTAAGTTTCATGTTGAATTGTGTCTCAAAGCCATCAAGAATATAATCTAATCCAAAACCGATTAATATTTTACATTAAAAGTCACACGAGATTTGATTTATTATTATTAATACTATGATTATTACTTTGAATTTCTTCAAGTACGGCAGGGCCTGGATGGTTTTATTGAAAGCTGATTAGTCCTTACCCAAAGAAGAAAACTATAAACAAAAATAACAAAAAAAAACAAATGTTCCGTTAATTGATATCTGTAGGCTCATTAAAAAATTATTCAATAATTATTATTTATTTTTTAAATTAATCTATTATTTTTATTGAATTTAAATAAATAATTTATTAATTGTAATTTTTCTTTAAATATCACTAATAAAAGTGAAAGTGGATATATTCCTGGAGATTTCAAAAATTTTCCTTCGCTAAAATCTAGGTAGCTCGATCCAAAAACTTGTATTATTATTAAAAAATAAAAATATTTTTAATATTTAAATAATAATTTAAATGAAATTCATTTAAATTATAAAACTTCTCGCGTAAACCCAATGCAAACCAAATATATCCAGTTGAAAGTATGTAGGACAACTGAACAGGAAAGTTACCACTGGAAAATAGAAAACAATAGAAGTTAACTAACAGATGTCACTTGTCGATGACGACAAACTGCTACGTCGTACAACTCAACAAGCAGAGAAAACAGCTTAAGGCTGCTTTGCTAAGAAAAGCAAGTAAATCCTTAAAAAAAAAAAAAAAAAAACCCGAACAGCTGAGATTCTTAGAATCTTGGCACCATTTAAACTTTCATTATACAAATGCAAATACATTATATTATGCCATATACTCAAATCCAAAAGTGAAAAAAAAATACTTTTTAAGTATTTTGTTGTGTTACCAAAGGAATATCATTCTTTCTTTAATTGTCAACTCTGCCCATGATTGCAAATAAAAGCTTTGTAAAGATATTCAATGGCTGGCCACCACCACTACTCGGATAGGCCATTGCTCTGTGATCCTTCACAACGAAGGAAACAGCAGCTTTAAAATAAAGGTAAAGATCCCATAAAATCAACTGAAAAGAAGATTGAACACTGAAGAAGAAGAAGAAGAAGCTATGATGGAGTCAAAGCCTTGGCTTTTCCTTACTCAGCAGTCTTTTTTTGCAGCCGTCCGATCTGGGGTGCTCGAGTCTGTGAAGCAGGTGTTGGATAAGTTGGCAAAAAATGAAGCGCCTGATGGTTTATCATCGACTGTGGCATTGTCTGATCTGATGGCGGCACAAAATGAGTCAGGAGGGACAGGTTTGTACATTGCTGCAGAGAATAATTTCCAGGAGATTTTCAGTTACTTGCTCAAGTTCTGTGATGTCGAGGTTGCCAAGATCAGGTCCAAATCGGACATGAACACTTTCCATGTTGCTGCTAAGTTAGGACACTTGGGTATGATTCTCATTCCTTTCCTGGTTTTTTTAAAAATGGGTTCCACTATTTAGCTTAATTCTGATGATTTTTTTGGGAGGTGGGGGGGGGGGGGAGGGATGAATTTGGAAGAAATCATGCATTTGGTGGAAGGAATTAGAAAGAAATTGTGAAATCAGTTTAGTTATATAATCAACTAAAAATTTTGTCATTGCCTAATATATTTGCTGTTTTTCAACTATTTACCTTTGTGATTTGAGAGCTTGTTGTTGCCTGATTGCTCAATTAAACAAATAAACCCGGCTCAAAAACCAGCAACTTTGAGCTGAAAGTGGGCATTTTTTGTTGGTGCAGCCTTGCAAACCAAATTTCCATGTGATTTAGGATGGTTAGGCGATCGTTATACCTATGTCTCGATCAATTTCCATTGAGGATTATTGTGTTACTTTTTGTGAATCCTTCATCAAGTTTATCTGCAATTGCATATTCTTCAAGCACTTACCGTCCATGGATTGTGATTGACTGATATGTGTTTATGTATTGTAGGAATAGTGAAGGAACTTTTGGGTACTTGGCCAGAGCTTTGCAAGTTATGCGATTCCTCGAACACCAGCCCTCTTTATTCTGCAGCTGTTAAAGATCATTTGTATGTGGTCAATGCGATATTGAGTGCTGATCCAACCTGCGCGAGGATGGTCCGAAAGAATGGGAAGACGGCATTGCATACAGCTGCAAGGTATGGCCTTATTAATATAGTAAAGGCCCTTATAGATTGTGATCAAGGAATTGTGAGCATCAAAGATAAGAAAGGGCAAACTGCACTCCATATGGCAGTGAAGGGTCAGAGCCCAGCTGTAGTAGACGAAATTTTGCTTGCTAATCACTCCATACTGAACGAACGCGACAAAAAAGAGAATACCGCATTGCACGTAGCTACAAGGAAATCTCGTCCGCAGGTATCTCTCCCCCTCTTTGCGCATGTGCCACATATGGTGACAGTTAATTTCTATCCATCTATACCTTCTCTGGAATTAGATAAACCGTAATGGACAGGTTCTTCCTCTTTTTTTGCATGAACATTCCTCGTTTCCTTCCTTTTTTGATTACTTTTGAGTAGTTCTGGTACTACTAATTATGTTATCCTCATATTCAGTTTTGATCTTGTTCTTCTACTGATATACTGTTTTCTGATTTTCAGATTGTGAACTTGTTGTTAACTTATCGATCTATCGATGTCAATGCCATTAATAATCGGCATGAAACTGCAATGGACTTGGCTGATAAACTCCAGTATGGAGAATCTAGCCTGGAGATTAATGAAGTTCTGACTGAGGCAGGTGCTAAGCATGCTAGGTACGTTGGCCAGGTAGATGAAGCCATGGAACTCAAAAGGACTGTGAGTGATATTAAGCATGAGGTGCACTCGCAATTCATACAAAACGAAAAAACCAACCGAAGAGTTTCTGGAATCGCTAAGGAACTTCGGAAACTTCATAGAGAAGCCGTCCAGAACACCAACAATTCCGTCACCGTCGTTGCCGTGCTCTTCGCATCGATAGCTTTCTTGGCTATCTTTAACTTGCCTGGCCAATATGTAACAAACGAACCGGATAGTGGGAAGGCTAACATAGCTGATCACATTGGTTTCCGCGTGTTCTGCCTCCTGAATGCCACGTCCCTCTTCATATCACTGTCCGTTGTCGTTGTTCAGATCACACTGGTTGCGTGGGACACGAAAGCTCAGCAACAGGTTGTATCGGTAGTCAACAAGCTGATGTGGGCCGCCTGCGCTTGCTGTTGTGGTGCGTTTTTGTGCATGGCTTTCGTGGTTGTGGGAAAAGGGAGTTCATGGATGGCTGTCACCGTAACCATTGTTGGCGCACCAATTCTTGTTGGCACACTTACAAGCATGTGCTACTTTGTTTTTCGACAACATTTCGGGGTTTCTCGAAGCGACTCTCAGAGACGAATAAAAAGGGCAAGTGGGAGCAAGTCTTTTTCATGGTCATACTCTGCAAATATATCAGATATTGATGATTATAATTCTGATCTTGAGAAGATATATGCTCTGTAAACACTATTTTTTTTTTAAAAAAAAAACACGTTGAATCCAATTGATGTATAAGAAAGTTGGTTCATGCTTTACATTTACAATCACAATGCTGATTATAGATTTGCGTGTAATCAAAGTTCCGATAAGTATAGCCTACATGGTTTGAGTAGCTAACGTAATAGACTGTAACTAGATGACTATATGGTTGCTACGGTCGAAGCTGAAAAATTATGGGATGAGTATTAATCAGTTTGATTCAATTAAACCAATCAATTTTGGAACCTAGAACTGCCGGATTATGGAGTTAAGCTTTATGGCAGACTTAAGAGAAAATAAAGGTAAGCTATGAGGAATCGGGACTGTTTCATGGATACGCACCGGCAATTTATCAGCAATATAAAAAAATAAAAATGCAGAGTCGGTCCATCTCTCTTAACGGTATTTTTATTTTTTAAAAATATAATATTTAATATTAATATTTAAAAAAATTTAAATATAAATATAAAATAAAATTTTAAATATATATAAATTTAAAAAATTAAATATATTCAAACATATTTATATTTAATATTAACCTCGACAGGATATAATAAGAGTAATTAGCCACCCATCAACAGGCTTGTATGGTTTCTTTGACTTTGGGAGTGAAAGAAACGGAAGAAAAAGACGAGAACTTCAAAAAAGCAGCCCTTTCTCCATTATTTAGACACAAGCGCACCAACAAAAAAAAAAAAAAAAAAGAGTCTTGAGAGTTTATTTATTAATTATCACCAAATTCTTCTGGGGATAATTCAATTCTTTTTATCACTCTAAATAATCCCCTTCAAAAATCTTTAAAAACTACTGGTAATTAGGGAAAGAATGATAAAAAAAAATCTTCATAGTTGAATGATACCAAAAAAAAAAAAAAAAATTCATTCTTGAATTAATGGTATTAACAAAATTACTTTAATTATATAAATATATTTTATTATATTAAGTAAATAAATAATTTAATTTGGTTAAATAAAAGAATTAATTTAAAAAATCTAATATATTACACTATTTTAATCTTAAAAATACTCCACTCTGATTGATATTTAAAAAACAAACCTTTAAAAATACAAATAAAAATAAAAATTGGTAACTGAAAACTTGAAGACCCGCTCTCCAAAAACAATAGCTTAATTTGCCCGCCACAGCCAAAACTGAAAAACCCTTAGAATAAACCCTATTTTTATATACTTATGCTTTAACGCTCCCTTTCCCTTTGCTTTCACTGGCCTCTCCCTTTCCCCCCTTTTGATTTCAATTCAAACAAAAAAAAAAAAAACTTCAGCAAAGACCGAATTTAATCTACGGTTGCATTCAATTTGACGCCTCTAAAAGGAAAACGTTGGATCTCTTATTTTTGATTCCAATCACATTCTTTTCATTTTCTGTTCTAGGGTTTCTTTTTTTTTTTTTCCCGATGTCGTGGGTGGAGGAGATTGTGATGCGCGATGTGACCAATGCGGGGCTCGTTGTCAGCGACCGTATTGGCCGTGAAGTGGCGGCTCAGTTGGACCTCGAGGAAGCTTTGGAAGCTTCTAGATACGCCAGCCATCCCTACTCCACACACCCCAGAGAGGTAAATTTTTAGCCAATTCCACTAAAAAACGAAGTCTTTAATATTTCTCTGAGTTTTTCGATTAGAAGTTCATGGAGAATTGGGGACTTTTGATTTCATTTATTCTGTCCGAAAAGAATTTGAAGTTACCTCTTTCCATTTTTATGTTTGAATTGCGGAGGTTCAAATATGTTCAGTCTTATGTTCTTCTATCTATGTATTAAGCATTCATTGGGATTCTAAAATGGTTTTTTTTCTGTCATTTGATTTTTTTTCTGTTCAATGAATTTTCTTAAAGTAGGAGCGCTATGTTCAATTTTCATTAGTCCATATGTTGTTCTACGTTCAGTTATTGGGCTTAGATGCTTAGTCCTAATTTACATTTAACATTATTTTGAGCCCATGTCATTTCCCTTATGTATTTTAAGCATAATTTACAATTCAACATATCGATGGTAAAATTGACCTGTCTAAATAGCTTGGATGGTTTGAGATGAGTTACCCTCCTTACTAATGAAATTGTCTTGCATATTCCACTGCAGTGGCCTCCTTTTGTTGAGGTGGAGGATACTTGGGAGTTACCTCCTGTACTCATCGAAAGATATAATGCAGCTGGTGGAGAAGGAACTGCATTATGTGGAATATTTCCGGAGATACGTAGGGCATGGGCATCTGTCGATAATTCTTTGTTTCTTTGGCGTTTTGACAAATGGTGAGATTTTAGTTTTACTTATATTTTTATTCTTTCATTATTCATGTTTTGTGCAGATTCAAATACACTCATTATGCATTTTATCTATTGTTGGTGCTATCTAGCCATGTAGATGGGGTATTAACTAGGTTCATTGCCCTGTTGTGAAAGACCATCTTTTTTTTTTTTAATTTTTGCCCATAAAGTTATTGAGTGTCTCCACGGCAACACTTCTCTGGTTCTTACATTATCTATCAAGCCAAAAAAGCAACTGGTTCCCTTGTTATTTTTTCATAGGTGGCAGTTTTTGAACTATGGGGTGATTTTACCATCCTTCACCTATTCATAATGTTAGAGGATAACTGTGTGATATTTTATTTAAGCTTTATGATAAATAAATGGACATGCTACCTTGATAAGAATAATGTCTTCTCATGGAATCTTGCTTCTAAAATATTTGCCAATATATAAATTAAGGCAAACCACAAATCATGCCCTTGTTGGTTGAAACATCAAGGCCCCTGCTGGGTGTCTCAATTTGATATATTTGACCATTAGTTCACCTTGTACTTTTTTTTTGGGTTATCCAATGGCTTGGCCTCATCGTGATGGATAGTCTCCACTATTTTTTTATCCCAATCCCGGGAGCTATCCTTTGGTCATTTGAATCTAGGCCATGCTTACTTCACCTCTCAAGAAGTGGTTTTTGAACAACCAGGCTAAATTCAGAGTTTTCTTAACTTTTAGAAAAAAAAAGTGCTTATCTTTTTCTACGTTGTCTAGACATTTATATGATATTTGTTTACTTCCCCTTCCTTGGATATTTTCTTCTGATTAGGGATGGCCAATGTCCTGAATACAATGTGGAGGAACAAGCTATATGTGCTGTTGGCCTCGCCAAATCTAGACCTGGCATTTTTGTTGAAGCTATACAGCATCTTTTAATATTGGCAACTCCTGTGGAGGTAACAACTTGGTGTTTCATATGCGTTTGGAAGATTTTATTTTCTGAATATCCTATTTATGTTTTCAAATTTAGAATTGATGGAGTATCCTCTTTCTAAATGATTCATGTGGACATGGATTTTTCCTTTTTCAATTTTATCCATTGTTGTCAAGGGCGTAAGGTGCACTCAAGGTGCTATGACCTATATATTGCCTGAGGTGCATGAGCGAAGTAAGGTGCATGCATGTATATAAATATATCAAAGAAAATTTATGTATTATATGTAATAAGCTAGGCTTGAATAAAGCTCATTTAATAAATTCAAAAGAGCGCTTCAATCTAATGCATTCCCTAAGGTATTGAAGAAATTTATGTCTGGCTTTTTAAATAAAAAGCAAAGGAAAATGCTTTGATTATGAAGGAGAAAACATGAGCAAGGCTTTCTGTTTTTGAACACAAAAACAGAATAGCACTTCCTGTATTTTTTACTTTCATACCAGCAGCATTTGCACTCTGTTTCATAAATGAAAAACAGAGCAAAGGCTTCCCAGCCCAAAGTAAGAGAGGAAAAATGAAGGAAAGAATAGAAAAAGAGAAAAAACAAGAGAATTGAGAGCCAAAGAAGAAGAGCGTAGAAAACTTATTAATGTACCTTTTTTTGGGTAGCAGCCAACAACAGATGTATGAACCGCATTTCTGAAACATTGTTGAGGGTGGAAAGTGGTCCCATTTCTCTTAAAATTGGGCATATTCATATTTGCAGCAACTTTATTGAATTTTTTTTTTAACCCTGGTTACATTTTGGTGTTTGTGGCTCAATTTTTTTTTTTTTTAAGAAAAACATTTGGATAGACTATATTGCCATTTTTTTTATTAGATGTGGGTCCTTTTCTGAATTTTATAGTAAAAACTAATGAAAATTTTTTTAAAAAAATGAAGAAACCCAAGAAGCGTTTTACTCAAGCACGCCTTTTTTAGCCTTTAAAAATCTTAGCAAAAAACAAACTTGGGTGCAAAAAGTCCCTGCCCCATGAAAGGGGCCTTGTTTGGAGGTTCTTGAGGTGTTAACTCTATCTGGCAGTGCACCTTGACAACACTGATTTTATCAAATTTATTGCACTTTTTAACATCATTATTTATTTTGTTGGACAGTTTCTATTGAGTTGTATATTTCTTGCTACTTTTTCCTAGTTTGTAGGTTAATGAAATTATATTTTTCTTACCAGCTTTTACTTGTTATCAGTTGATTCTTGTAGGAGTATGCTGCACTGGAGGGGGTGATGGTACAGATCCTTATGCAGAAGTTTCACTGCAGCCTTTGCCAGAGTATATGATACCTTCTGATGGAGTTACCATGACTTGTATCACTTGTACTGGTAAGGGTCGTATTTTCATGGCTGGCCGAGATGGCCATATCTATGAGCTGCATTACACGACAGGTTCAGGCTGGCATAAGCGATGTCGTAAAGTTTGCCTCACTGCAGGTGTAGGAAGTGTGATTTCAAGGTGTGTTTTGCTATCTAACCCTTCTGCTTTGTGTGGTTGATTTGCTTTTTCTACTATTGTATGGGTTTAAAAGTTTTCTATTTGCATGATTTGTCCCCTTCTGAATATAAAAATGTGATACAACCTCACAAATGAGAACATTGAGTCTTTATGGTTTTAAGATTTTACTTGTGGTTAGATAAGTTTTCAAATATTGCTCATAAAATAGATACCTTTGTTGGTTTCTAGGTGGGTTATACCAAACGTGTTTAAGTTTGGGGCTGTAGATCCCATTGTTGAAATGGTTGTTGATAACGAAAGACAGATTCTATATGCTAGAACTGAAGAGATGAAAATTCAGGTTTTTGTTATGGGGCCAAATGGAGACAGTCAATTGAAGAAAGTGGCTGAAGAAAGGAATTTATTAAATCAGAAAGATGCACATTATGGAGGTAGACAAACAACAGCACCAAGAACCTCAAATCGATCAGCAAAACCATCCATTGTTTCAATTTCCCCTTTATCCACACTAGAATCAAAGTGGCTGCATCTTGTTGCTATTTTATCGGATGGTAGGAGAATGTACCTTTCCACCTCCTCATCTAGTGGAAGTAATGGTAGTATTGGAGGTTTGGGTGGATTTAACAATCATCACCACAGGCCAAGCTGTTTAAAAGTTGTAACAACTAGGCCTTCGCCTCCTTTGGGGGTCAGTGGCGGACTTACCTTTGGCGCAATGTCTTTGGCTGGTAGGACTCAGACAGAGGATCTTTCACTGAAGGTAGAATCAGCGTACTATTCTGCTGGAACCCTTGTCCTTTCTGATTCGTCACCATCAACCATGTCTTCTCTTCTCATTGTGAGCAGGGACTCAAGCTCACAGTCTTCTGTGTCAGGTAATTTAGGAGCAAGTGCTAGGAGTTCCCGAGCATTACGAGAATCTGTTTCTTCGTTGCCTGTTGAAGGCCGAATGCTCTTTGTGGCAGATGTTCTTCCTTCACCAGATACAGCTGCCACTGTGTTATCGCTGTATTCGGAGCTTGAATTTTGTGGATTTGAAAGCTCAATTGAGTCCTGTGAAAAGGTATCAGAGAAGCTGTGGGCTAGAGGTGACCTTTCAACTCAACATATACTGCCAAGGAGGAGAATTGTTGTTTTCAGCACCATGGGCATGATGGAAGTGGTTTTCAATCGGCCTGTTGATATTCTGAGAAGATTGTTGGAGTCGAACTCTCCAAGATCAATATTAGAGGATTTCTTTAATCGTTTTGGTGCTGGTGAAGCTGCTGCAATGTGTTTGATGCTAGCTGCAAGGGTAGTTCATTCTGAAAATCTTATAAGCAATGTTGTTGCTGAAAAGGCAGCTGAAGCTTTTGAGGACCCAAGAATTGTTGGAATGCCACAAGTTGAAGGTAGTAGTGGATTATCAAACACTAGAACAGCTGCTGGGGGTTTCAGCATGGGGCAAGTTGTTCAGGAGGCTGAGCCGGTGTTCTCGGGTGCTCATGAAGGGCTCTGCCTGTGCTCTTCAAGGTTGTTATTTCCTGTTTGGGAGCTCCCTGTTATGGTTGTGAAAGGTGGCTATGATGCAGCATCGGAAAATGGGGTGATTGCATGCAGACTTTCTGTTGGGGCTATGCAACTCCTTGAGAACAAGATTCGTGCTTTGGAGATGTTCTTAAGGTCTAGAAGGAACAAAAGGAGGGGGCTTTATGGATGTGTTGCTGGTTTAGGTGACATGACTGGTTCCATTCTGTATGGAAGTGGTTCAGAATTAGGAGCTAGTGATAGGAGCATGGTGAGAAATTTATTTGGTTCTTATTCTCAGAGTGTGGAGTCTAATGGTAGTGGAACATCAAATAAAAGACAGCGGTTGCCATATAGTCCTGCTGAATTGGCTGCAATGGAGGTGGGATGGAATTTCGTGATGCATCCATTTATTTTGTACTAGGTGTCATATCTGTTTCTTACAAGAGTCTTGTGCTACAGGTGAGAGCAATGGAATGTATTCGACAGTTGCTTCTTAGGTCTGCTGAAGCACTTTTTTTACTACAGCTTGCTTCTCAGCATCATGTAACACGCTTGGTTCAGGGATTTGATGCTAATCTCCGCCAGGAATTGGTTCAGTTGACATTTCACCACCTTGTTTGTTCTGAGGAGGGTGACCGCCTTGCTACAAGACTTATTTCTGGTTTGATGGAGGTAATTGAATCTTATATTAAGTATCATATGAGAAGTTCAGTAAATGAGTTCTTTTCTTAAATCCCTAGATTTTTTTTCTAAATGTTTATTAGAGTTTCTGAACTGTTTCACTAATAAATGTCATTCCTTGCCCCAGTATTATACTGGCCCTGATGGCAGGGGGACAGTGGATGATATAAGTGGGAAATTACGCGAGGGTTGTCCAAGCTATTTCAAGGAGTCTGATTATAAGTTCTTCTTAGCTGTGGAATGTCTTGAAAGAGCTGCTGTAACTCCTGATCCTGATGTGAAGGAAAATCTTGCCAAGGAGGCCTTCGATTTCCTAAGTAAAGTTCCTGAATCTGCTGATTTAAGAACTGTTTGCAAACGGTTTGAAGACTTAAGGTGATTTTATCATTCAATTAAAGAGGCTAGAATAGGCTTTCTTTCACGGGATGATATTTAAATCAGATAATTGTGTCTATAACTTAAGACTTTGCTGCAGATTTTATGAGGCTGTGGTTCGCTTACCTCTACAGAAAGCTCAGGCACTTGACCCTGCTGGTGATGCTTTCAATGAGCAAATTGATCCAGCAATCAGAGAATATGCTATCGCTCAGCGTGAACATTGCTATGAGATAATTACTAGTGCTTTACGTTCTCTAAAAGGTGAGGGCTCACAGAGGGAATTCGGGTCTCCTGCTAGGCCTGCTCCCGTTCGATCTGTCCTTGATCAGGCTTCACGGAAAAAATATATATGCCAGATTGTTCAGCTTAGCGTTCAATCACCTGACAGATTATTTCATGAGTACTTGTATAGAACTATGATTGATTTAGGTCTTGAGGATGAGCTGTTGGAATACGGAGGTCCTGATTTAGTGCCTTTTCTGCAGACTGCTGGGTATGAACCTGTCCAAGAGGTATTTTCTTTTCTTGCAGTTGTCTTTCAGTTTTTTTTTTTTCTTTTTCAAGCAGTAAAGTTGAGTCTTCTGCATTTCAAAGTTTTGACTGTCATAACCTATGGCTACTTTGTTTCCTTTCTTCAGAGCTTAGATGATTAATTGCTGTAATAACTTTTGCATTTAGTTTTTCCTCATTTTTCTATTATCTTCCTTATAGGTTCGAGCTCTCTCTGCATTGACATCAGCAACCCCTTCTGTGGGTCAACCTGGAGCACCTATTCACTCCAATCAAGCAAAATACTTTGATCTTTTGGCTCGATATTATGTCTTGAAGCGACAGCATTTGCTTGCAGCTCATGTGCTATTGAGGCTGGCTGAAAGACGCTCAATCGAGGGGAGCAATGTTCCTAGTCTTGAACAGAGGTTGGCAGCATTCACTTCATCATTTTTTATCCATATCTGCTTGGATAGACTTGCTGTGGGTTTTTAAACAGTACATGCATCTCTATAAGTATTTGCTGATCTAATTTCTGGCTGGCATATTGAAAATTCAACTCAGTGTTCTTTGCCCTTTAATCTGTTTAACCATTAATACGAGATTAAGAGGAAGAGCTGCTGTTCTACTTTCTGGAGTACTAAGCACACACATCAATGCATAGGAATTAGTCAAACGCATGCAATGCAGTGTTTGTGGTTTTGGACTGTAGTTTTATAATTGGTGCTGAAGGAATTTTAAGTTGGTTGGTTGTAAGAGAAAAAAATAACTCACCGCTTGTCACAATGATTTATCTAATAATAGTTTTGGTTGTCATTGCCAGGCGTCAGTACCTAAGTAATGCTGTTCTCCAGGCCAAGAGTGCAATTAACAATGATGGTCTGATAGCTTCCGCCCGGGGTGCTTTTGACAGTGGATTGCTGGATTTACTTGAAGGGAAACTTGCTGTTCTTCAGTTTCAAATAAAAATAAAAGAGGAACTGGAGGCAATTGCTACCAGGTTTGAGGCAACACCGGGTACATCAGAATCTGTTCAAAATGAACCTGTCCCTGATGGCAGGTCTAATGACGACACCATTTTAGCAAATGCTGCACGAGAGAAGGCCAAGGAGTTATCATTAGATTTGAAGAGCATTACTCAGTTGTATAATGAATATGCAGTTCCTTTTGAACTTTGGGAGGTATTGATTCTGGCTTTTAGTTCTCTTTCCCTGTGTTTTCTCACTCTTAGTAGAAATTTTGTACATAAAAGAAAGGTGAAAAGAATATATATATATATATATATATATATATATATAAAACAGAAAATCTGCTTAGACTTTTTGAAAATACTGTAAGATTGTAGGATACAACGTCAAGCAAATGGGTAGCAAAATGAGGGTTGGAGGGAAAATTTATATTTCATGTATTGTATTTTTCACTAGTATAAGTAGATACCTGAAACTTTCTTAAACTGAATTGTGTTTCCAAACGTTTTAGCATGATTTAAGGAATCGTTTTACGTTATTGTTTCTTTTAGGTTAATCAGGTTTTTTCTTAGATAAAGCTTCCATGAACTAAGTTGAACTGAAGCATTTTCCTTTTACTAAATACTTGATAACATATATTCCTATGTTATTAGTATTATTGTTAATGATGATATTCTTTGCCTTTTCATTTCTGCTTTTAGATATGTCTGGAAATGTTGTACTTTGCAAACTATTCGGGTGATGCTGATAGTAGCATTATCCGGGAAACCTGGGCTAGACTTATTGATCAAGCTCTTTCAAGGGGTGGAGTTGCCGAGGCTTGCTCAGTTCTGAAGAGGGTTGGTTCTAAAGTTTATCCTGGAGATGGAGCTGTTTTGCCTCTGGACGCTCTAGGCCTTCATCTGGAGAAGGCTGCATTGGTATATATAACTTTAGCTAGTTTCAATTAAGTAGTTATATAAACTTAATTCTCTTGTTCCCAAAAAAAAAAAAAAATTATTCTCATTACGCTAGCTTTTCTGAATGACTATTTGGTTCTTGTTTTATCGAATACTGTTATTCATCCGAAACATGTTCCACTTGGTAGGAGAGGGTGGAATCTGGAACTGAATCTGTTGGGGATGAAGACGTGGCAAGGGCTCTTATGGCTGCTTGCAAGGGTGCGGCTGAGCCTGTATTGAACACTTATGATCAGTTATTATCGAATGGGGCTATTTTGTCATCCCCAAACCTCAGGTTACGACTTCTCCGATCAGTGCTAGTGGTACTTCGTGAGTTGGCAATGTCCTTATTTGCACAGAGAACGGGCACGAGTCCTGCTGGTGCTTCATTAATATTAGGTGGACCATTCTCACCGGAGCAGACAACAGTTCTAAATCAAGGGCTTCGAGACAAGATTACCAGTGCAGCAAACAGGTAAGTTTCTTCATGTTCTGTTTATCAAATATGAACTATGAAAGCATTAAATGTATTCTTTTCCTGTTGGATTGCCTCAACTTCTTTGGGTGTG
>JAQSVH010000008.1:6973039-6996136 GCA_029448705.1 Adansonia digitata
CTAAGCCTAATCTAATTCGAACTAGGCTGATTGTCCAAATTAGTATTACGAGTTAGTAGAAAGCTAACTTAATCTTAAAATTCGGTTAAAAGACTTTTAAAAGTTTTAACAATAATATAAAATTTAGAGATAATTACATCTTTTTTTTATGTCTTAAAAACTACAAAATAATTAAGTTTTTTTAAACAAAATCTTTTTACTCTCAATTTTTTTTAACAATAATATATTTTTTATAAGCAAAAAGAAATAATAGATTAAAAATATAAGTGAGTAATTCTTTAAAAAAATAATATGAGTATTTTTTTAGAGGGTAATTAATTTTTAAAATTAGAAAACTTAAATACTTATAATTTATTTTATTGTTAAATTTATAATTTCTTTTCTTTAACAGAGTTTGATATACTTAACTTGGTGGCACCAACTCAATCAATCATACTAAGTACGTTTTAGTATGATATAGATAGATAATTATCTATTTAAACCTCATACATGATTGTTATTTTTGAAATTAAAAATTACATTTCACTGTAAATATAATGCTAAATAAGTAAATAAATTTAATTTTTGCTATTAAAATTATTGTTCAATAATTCAAATAAAGACATAAAAAATAAAAATTTTACAATTTGGATGTTAATTTTAGATAAAATGATATATTATTTTAAACATTTATTTTGACATTTTCATTTATTAAAACATTTTTTTACGATAATATCAAATATTTAAACTTTTTTAAATTACATTTTTATAAAATTTTATATAATTTAATTATTTATATAAATGATGATGCTAAACTAACTTTACTACATAAAAATAAATTAGATAAATTAAATACGATTATATGAATATAATATACATAAAATAATAAAAAATAAAATAAATATAAATTTAAAATCTATAAATAAATATTAATATTAATATTATAAAATATATAAAAATAATAATATATTAATTATCATGTCAAAAGTACTTTTTCCCTTCCTATAAAAACAGGAAATAGGGAACAAAAATCGGTTGAACGCTCAAAACGTGAAGACCTGCTTTCTAAAAAAAGAGCTTAATTTGCCCGCCACTGCCAAAAACGAGAAACCCTTGATTAAATCCTATTATTATTATTGTTATTATTATTTGTTTATATAATTTTTATAGTCACGCCTTTTAACGCTGCCTCACCTTTCTTCTTCCTCCTTTTACTTTCACTCTCTTTTGATTCTTCTCCTTTTCCCCCCTCTGATTTCAATTCAAAAAAAATCTGTTCAGCGGAAACCTGAATCAATCTACGGTTGCATTCAATTTTTACCCCCCTAAAAAAAGAACCTGTGGCCCTTCTTTCTGAACCAAATCACATTCTCCCTCTTCTCATCCTAGGAGTTTTCGATGTCGTACGAGGAGGAGATTGTGATGCGCGATGTCACCAATGCGGGGTTCGTCGTTAGCGATTGCATTGACCGTGATGTGGCGGCTGCGTCGGACCTCGAAGAAGCTTCCAGAGCTTCCATGTATGCCAGCCATCCATACTCCACTCACCCCAAAGATGTACACTTTTGGCCAATTCCTAAAAGGAAAAACAAGAGTTAAATTTGAGTTATTTAATTAAAACCTGTTGGAGAATTAAGGTCTTTTGATTTCATTTACCTGGCCAGAAGATTTTGTTTTCTGTCCGAAAAGAATTTAAAGTTTGTTTTTTTTTTCCATTTTTTTACTGAAATTTGTAGACGTTCAAAACTTGTTCAGTCTTATTTTCTTCTACATAGGTACTACATTTGATACTTTTTCCGTGTAAAAAATTTTGTTGCGTTAAAGTAAGAATGATATCTTTAGGTTTCATTAGTGGAAGTATGTTGTTTTTGCCAATACCATGTTCGGCATCTAGTTAGTCAGCTAGGGCTAATCTACATTTCAGTTTATTTTGATCTCATGTCATGTACATTCCTTATCGCTTTTATTGTTTATAATCCTACAATTTTGGATGGCACAATAGGTCTGTCCGAATAGTTTGGATGGTTTGATGAGTTACCTCCCTTATTATCGAAATTATCTTTCATATTCCACTGCAGTGCCCTTCTTTGATTGAGGTGGAGGATACTTGGGACCTTCCTTCTGTACTCGTCGAAAGATATAATGCAGCTGGTGGAGAAGGAAGTGCATTATGTGGAATATTCCTGGAGATACGCAGAGCATGGGCATCTGTGGATAATTCTTTGATTCTTTGGCATTTCGACAAATGGTGAGATTTTGTTGGTTGCTTTGATTTAGTGTTTGGTAATTTAGAAGACCGCCCATTTTATTTTTGTGTTTTAGTTTGCTGCTTGTTGAATATCTAAAAAATGATAGACTAGATCTCTTAGTGAGAGAAATAACTTAGTTGAAGGCAGCATTAGATTTTAAGTAAGTTTATAAATTGAAAATAGATTTGATAATTTGTAAGCATTGAATGTTTGTAGAGGTTTGCTATCAAAAAGGACAAAAAAGAAGAGGCTGGTAAATTTGTAAAAATGGTAGAAACCTGACAATTAAATTATCGAGTCAGTATTTCTTTGATTGATGTTCATGAAATCTGTATGCAAATGCTATTTCTTTGATTCAGGATCAGGGTTCAATAATGTATTCAAATATAGTGTGTTATTCGCGGGTTAGTATTAGGATTTCCAAATTAATCTGAAAAAGCACCTAAGAAGAATTTAATCGGAAAATGGGTTGCATAATAATGATGTTGTCTGGTTGCAGGCAATAGGCTAATGAAGTGCTGAAATTCCTGGACAGTGAGTTAAAAAAAGGGCAAAAATGATAAATTTGGTCTTCAAATTGTGCACATTGGATCATTTAGGCTCCTATTCTTTATTAGGGTCAAGTTGGGCCCCTATCCTATTATTTGTAGTCCATTTGGCCCAAATTTTACTGATTCCATCCAGGGTTCACGTTCTAGCATGATTTTTTTCTTTCCAAAAGGAAGGGATCCCCAAGCCTTTCTGATACGAATTTGTCTCGTCGTGCATAACGGATCTGTCCTCTTTGAAAAAGGATTGATCCTTTTTCCAAAAAAAATTGTTTCCTTTTTTCGCTTCAAGGCAAAAGGCTTGATCCCCAGTGGTTTGGATAGACGGAGCCGTTGGTGTTGTGTCTTAAAGTGACTGGTTTCTATTAAATTTGGGCTAGATCTGAAATGAATGATGAGAGCGAAATTGACTCAGATAAAAATGAGGGGCTAGAATGATCCAATGTAACTAGTTCGAGAACCGAGTTTATCTTTATGCTAAAAAAGATTTCTCCGAGGAATGCGGGTTAAAATTGTTTCCAGGGCAACACTACGTTGGTTCTTACATTATTTTATCAAGCCCAAGAGACCAGTTTTCTCGTTTCTTATTTCTAGGTGGCAATTTTTTGAACAATGGGGACAGTATGGGTGAACAATGGTGTGATTTTACCTGTCATTGATATGTTTAAAATGTTTTAGAGTATCTGTGCAAGAAGTATAGTTGCCAAGATTCTTGAATGCTGCAATGTAGCCTAAAGATTTTATTTAAGCTTCTTATAAAAGAGGTGGACATGCCACCTAGATAAGAGGTTGTTTATCAGAAAAAGGGAAGTAATTGTCTTCTATCTTGTCTAGACATTTACACGATATTTTTTTCTTTCCTCTTCTTAACATGTTTCTTTTGATTAGGAATGGCCAGTGTCCTGAATACAACATGGAAGAACAAGCTATATGTGCCGTTGGCCTTGCCAAATCTAAACCTGGTATTTTTGTTGAAGCTGTACGGTATCTTTTAATACTAGCAACTCCTGTTGAGGTAACAGCTTCTCCTTCTATATGCCTCTGGAAGATGTTATATTCTGAGTATCTTATTTATGTTTTCAAATTTAGTATTGATAGAGTATCACATTGAGTTATTACCAGCGAAGTGGCATCCTTCTAACTGCTGACAGTCTGGTTTGCTCTAGCCATTATCAGGTAAAAGAGCTAACTGGTATTTTAAGACATCAAGATCTTATTAATGTATTGATTGAATTTTGTTTTTTTTTTTGGCTGGATATTATATCCATCTTGTTTAAGAATTTTAAGCTTCAATAAAGTTTCTCATTCCTTTCTCTCCCTGTCTCTCCTTGGTTTGGGGGGTATTTTGGTGCGTGAAATAAGGTTTGGTTAACAGATATGTGAACATATTTTCTTTTTTACAAGTTTTAGTTGTCAATATGAATTTCTGGTTATGCTGCATTGAACTTGTATGATTGGCTGTTTTTCAATTTTAGTTCACTCAATTGACTGCAAATGTCTGTATACTATTTTAATTGAAAGATGCAGATTAACAAGTTAGGCTACAAAAACACAGGCAATCAATGAAATATATCTAATAGATTTTATAAAGCATAATTGTAATGAAAATCAATGAAAGGGGAAAAAAACAAATTAATGAATTAAACATCATTAGAGAGAAATTTGTTGTTTTTCATATCTGGTAACGAGACTGCCATATCATATAAATTTTAGTTTGTGAAATGTAATAATTCTTTAGAGATATTTTTGTTGCGATTTGGGTTGAGAATTGTATTAATATAAGAAACACCAACTATTTGTGGTGTTTGTGCTTATAATTCTGATCCTATAAGTTCTGTTACTGGTAATTCAGCTGATTAATGATAAATTTGGATGCCTGAATTGAAGACAGGCCGAATGACAATGGCCTGTTAGTATTCACTAACTCTAATACTTCTGATATATATAATTAAATTCATTATGTTTTATATTGACCTGACATACCTATTCGAAGCTAGAACAAAATTGTCACCAATTGTAAAAGGTAGTTATCAAAGTGTTTTTAAGGGTGGGGGTGGGTGGGTGTTGCATTGGGCAAGCCAAGCGTTGAAGTTGTCAATGTTTTCTGAACAATTCTTCTCGACATGAATTTTTCCTTTTTCAATTTTATCAATTTCATTGCGTTTTTAACATCATTATTGACTTTTGGCAGTTTCATTGAGTTGCATTTTTCTTGCTAATTTATCTTAGTTTATATGTTGATGAGATTATATATACATATATACATACATATTTTTTCTTAATTATCAGAAAAGAAAAGAAATTACATTTTTCATACCATCTTTTGCTTGCTATCAGTGACTCTTGTAGGAGTAAGCTGCTCTGGAGGGCCTGCTTGTACAGATCCTTTTGCAGAAGTTTCATTGCAGCCGTTGCCAGAGTATACAATACCTTCTGATGGAGTTACTATGACTTGTATCAGTTGTACTGATAAGAGTCATGTTTACATGGCTGGCCGAGATGACCGCATCTATGAGCTGCATTATACAACTGGTTCTGGCTGGCATAAACGCTGCTGTAAAGTTTGTCTCACTGCCAGTGTAATCAGTGTGATTTCGAGGTTGGGTCTGCTGTTTAATCCTTCTGGTTTATGCAGTAATTTTGCTTTTTCGATTATTATATATATATATATATAATTTTAGAAGTTTGTATCTAATGAATTATCCTCTTCCTAATTTAAGAGTGTTATACAACCTCGCAGTTGAGGACCTTGAATCCTTATGGTTTTAATTTGGTTAACATAGTTACAATGATTTACTTCTGATTTGATAAATTTTCAAATATTGCTTATAACATGGAGATCTTTGTTGGTTTCCAGGTGGGTTATACCGAATGTGTTTAAGTTTGGAGCTGTAGATCCCATTGCTGAAATGGTTGTTGACAATGAAAGACAGATTTAATATGCTAGAACTGAAGAAATGAAAATTCAAGATTTTGCTATGGGGCCAAATGGAGACGGTCCATTGAAGAAAGTCGCTGAAGAAAGGAATCTTTTAATTCAGAAAGATGCACATTATGTAGGTAGACAAACAGCAACATTAAGAGCATCAAACTGATCGGCAAAGCCATCCATTGCTTCAATTTCTTCTTTATCCACGCTAGAATCGAAACGGCTGCATCTTGTTGCAATTTTATGTGATGGTAAGAGAATGTACCTTTCCACCTCCTCATCTAGCAGAAGTAATAGTACTCTTGGAGGTTTGGGTGGATTTAATAATCATCGCCAGCGGCCAAGCTGTTTAAAAGTTGTAACAACTAGGCCAGCACCTTCTTCGTGGTTCAGTGGTGGATTACCTTTGGGAAAATGTCTTTGGCTAGAAGGACTCAGACCGAGGATCTCACACTGAAGGTAGAAACGGCACACTATTCTGCTGGAGCTTTTGTCCTATCTGATTCGTCGTCACCAACCATGTCTTTTCTTCTCATTGTAAGCAGGGATTCCAGCTCACAGTCATCTTAGTCAGGTAGTTTAGGAGCAAGTGCTAGGAGTTCCCGAGCATTACGAGAATATTTTTCTTCCTCACCTGTTGAAGGCCGAATGCTCTTTGTGGCAGATGTTTTTCCTTTACCAGATAAAGCTGCCATTTTGTTATCACTGTATTCCGAGCTTGAATTTTGTGGATTTGAAAGCTCAGCAGAGTTCTCTGAAATGGTTTCAGGAAAGCAGTGGGCTAAAGGTGACCTTTCAACTCAGCATATACTGCCAAGGAGAAGAATTGTTGTTTTTAGCACCATGGGCATGATGGAAGTGGTTTTCAATTGGCGTGTTGATATTCTAAGAAGCTTCTAGGAATCATACACTCCAAGATCAATATTAGAGGATTTTTTTAATCGTTTTGGTGCTGGTGAAGCAGCTGCAATGTGTTTGGTGCTAGCTGCAAGGATACTTCATTCTGAAAGTCTCATAAGCAATGTTGTTGCTGAAAAGGCAGCTGACGCTTTTGAGGACCCAAGAATTGTTGGAGTGCCACAACTTGAAGGTAGTAGTGGTTTAGCAAACACTAGAATGGCAACTGGGGGTTTTAGCATGGCGCAGGTTGTTCAGGAGCTGAGCCTGTTTTCTCAGGTGCTCAAGAAGGGCTCTGCCTGTGCTCATCAAGGTTATTATTTCCTCTTTGGGAGCTCCCTGTTATGGTTGTCAAAGGTGGCTATGACGCTGCATCAGAAAATGGGGTGATTGCAGGCAGACTTTCTGTTGGGGCTATGCAAGTCCTTGAGAACAAGTTTCGTGCTTTTGAGAAGTTCTTAAGGTCTAGAAGGAACCAAAGGAGAGGTCTGTATGGATGTGTAGCTGGTTTAGGTGACTGGACTGGTTCTATTCTGTATGGAACTGGCTCAGAATTCATTGCTGGTGATAGGAGCATGGTGAGAAATTTATTTTGTGCTTATTCCTGTGTGGATTCAAATGGCAGTGGAACATGGAATAAAAGACAGCGGTTGCCATATGGTCCTGCTGAATTGGCTGCAATGGAGGTGAGGTAGAATTTCTTGATGCGTCCATATGTTATATTCTACCTTTAGTTTCTGTTTCTCACATGAGTGTTGTGCTACAGGTGTAGAGCAATGGAATGTATCGGGCAGTTCCTTCTTGGGTCTGCAGAAGCTCTGTTTCTACTGCAGCTTGTTTCTCAGCATCATGTAACACATTTACTTCAGGGGTTTGATGCTGATCTCCGCCAGGCATTGGTTCAGTTGACGTTTCACCAGCTTGTTTCTTCTGAGGACGGTGACCGCCTAGCTACAGGACTCATTTCTGCTCTGATGGAGGTAATTGAATCTTACATAAAGTATCCTGTAGAAGTTCCGGTGAATGAGTATTCTCAAGTCTCAAGGTCTTCTTTTCTCCTAATTTATTCGAGTTTCTGAACCAGTTCACTAGTAAATGATATTCATTGCTTCAGTATTACACTGACCCCGATGGCAGTGGACGGTTGATGATATTAGTGGTAAATTACGTGAGGGATGTCAAAGCTATTTCAAGGAGTCTGATTACAAGTTCTTCTTAGCTGTGGAATCTCTTGAAAAAGCTGCTGTAAGTCCTGATCCTGGTGTGAAGGAAAATCTTGCCAGAGAGGCCTTCAATTTCCTAAGTTCCAGAATCAGCTGACTTAAGAACTGTTTGCAGACAGTTTGAGGACTCAAGGTTAGTTCTAGAGAATAGTAGAGCTATCCAATATCCCATCATGCCTTCACCTTTGTTACTTTTCATGACACACGGTCACGCCTGAAATGTCCTGGTAAGCGTTAATATTTTTCTACTATTGCACTTAATAAAAGCACCGTCACCATATGACCTTAATGGTTTAAATTTAAATCAATTTGAAGAAAAAGGCTTGGGATAGTAACGTAAATGACCCTTGAATATACCTAAAGACTAATTTTCAATGTGGCCTTTGAACTGAAAATTCGTTAAAGCATTCTCTGTTGATCTCTAAATAAAAGAATGACTGTGTCAGAGATTACATGAGTATTTAAATTTAGGTTCACTTGATATCATTTTTTATTGAAATTCGTACTTTGTAAACAATCTGTATCTTTGCTTTCACCAACAGACCGGTGTTCTTTTTATTTGTTTTATATGCGTAACTGGTTGTTTTCATTATTATGTTTGGATATGTGTTTATTGGTATAGTCATTGAGATCGATTTTTGTTTGCATCGGATGTTGCCCTGTATAGTTTTTGGAGTCTTAGTACCAAGCTTTCCTCAAAGCTGGTAAAAGTCTTTTCTGCTCAGTCACTCTGCTAGTGATGCCTACATTGCTCTAATTCTTCATTTTTCATGAGGTATGCAACACCTATGTTTGAAGCATATCAAACCATGGGCATGCGGTTATGACCCTTCAAAGACCCTCTATATACAAGGGAAAATTAACATATCCTCTGGCATATATTCATATGTAATACTTACATCCAATTTAAGTAACATAGACCAGTACTGTTGACCCTAAGACAAAGTAGGGAAGAAAGAAATAGAGAATGCATGGTTGCCAAACGGTTCGATTCTTTGTAACATCGTTTGTTATAGCAGATATGTCCATTCTTCGTTTTCATCTCTTCCGCTGGTGCAATTTCGGGCATTGGTTTTAGCATCTCCAGCTTGAGAATTTGAAGATCATCGTTGATTTTGGTTTGGGATTCACATTTGCATTTGCAGGTACATGACCGAAGTGCGGAGGTTGGCCCTTCCCCAGAGTCGAACTGAGGCTGTTCATAGAGGATTTCAAGAGCTTGAAGAGTCTCTCGTAAGTCCATTTTCTTTTGATTGGTTTTTTATTTTAAATTGTGTTGTCGTATGAATAAACACAGTATAGAAATATATTTTCGGTTCAAAATTAGCTAATAATTGTGAATAAGAAAAGTGAATTCTCTGTTGCTACACATTGTTTGTTATATTTATTTAAGAGCAGAATTCTTTGTTGCTACGCATTGTTTGTTATATTTATTTAAGAGCATCTCAATTTTCATGCATCCTTAGAAAAACAAGTTTGGCTTAAATCAATGTTTTTAATAACCGGATGGACGTGGATCCGGTTTGATTTTGACTATATTTATTTCTTTCTTTTATTAATTTTAAAATATCAATAATTTAATTATAATATTATAAAAAAATTGAATCAAATCGATTGAACCGATGATCTACCCCGTTCAAAAACTATATTAAAATTGGATAATAATTGAATCAATAAAAAATCAATTCAGATCAAGAAAAAATTGATTACACATATTTTTCAAGATATTATTTGTAATTATTTACATTTAAATGTTTAACCTCTTAATTTAATATAAAAGACTCTACCATTACATCAAATGCATTTTTTTTTATTATCAATTATATTTGATATTTATTTTACATTAAATTATTGTTTAAACATTAATAATATCAAATCAATTAATTTGACCCAAAATCAAAAGTTTAACTAATTTAACTTTTGATCTTATTTTTTTTACATTGATTTTTATTTGATTTAATTTATATAATATATAGATATTAATATCAAAATAATAGATATAAATTCTTCGAACATATTAATTTAATTAAAATCTAAGTTAAATTATAGTATAGATCTACCCAAAGATCTAACTATTCACATTGTTCAATAAATCCTTCTCATATGAATTGAGCTTTGAATAAATATTTTAAAAATTCAATTCAACTCAATCCAAATTATTATTTAATAATAAAAAATTATTTACTTAAATTTAAAATGAAAACAATTAAATATTGTATAAAACAAAATTATAATATTTTTTAAATAATAAAATAAATTTTCGGATTAATTCAAGCCAAGCTTGGATAAGAGTAAAAAAAATTTCAATCAATCATGATCCAACCTACAAATAAATCTAGTTGTAAGAAACTTGATCATTCCTAAATTCATATCATATATCTTTCTTTTCTTTTTTTTTTTTTTTCCATTTCAACGGCATAAACATAAACACAAAAAAAAAAAGGATTATTAAATGTAACAAAATCTTAAACAGCAATATAATACATAATATTATTTCAAGCAAAAATAAATACATATAATAAGCCATTAAATTTTCATTCTACCAAAATAATGAAGTAAATTACAACGAACAAAACATTTGAAGCACGAAAATCATTTCCATTTTATGATGAAGAGTGCTTGGAAGAACTTATGGAGGGAGGGCCAACAAGAATCAAAGTCAAACTCCAAAATGCCAGTTAAAAATGAAAAATGAGAAGCTAAGATAAAAGATAGCAAACAGTGTTGATGGTCTTTGATTTCTTCTGTACACAATGGAGAAAAAGTATCTATTATATATATATATATATAATTATATATATAATTCAAACCTGTTCAGTTCCCTTCAAAATATTGAACTTGCAAAGAGGGCAAGTTGCGTTCATCTTCAGCCATTTCACAATGCATGCTGAATGAAAATGGTGGTTGCATGGCAGAGCATGAAGCTCCACCCCATCCTCATATGAGCTTAGACATATACAGCATTCCTACCCCAAAAAAAAATGATAGCAAAGCAATCAATCGAAAACCTAAAGAAACAAAAAAATCACAATTGGATACCTAAACTTGAAAAACAAAAATAATGTAACGTAAACTTTAACTCATTTTAGTTTATTATCAAATAAATTTATTTAATAAAAATCTTTCAAAATAATTAGAATTTTTATTTATAAATTGGATAAATATTATTGTTAATAATAAATATTTCGAATGTCAAATTAGAAATTTCATGAACAATCATACACATCTTTGTTATTTCAAAAGATTCTTCACATTCGTACTTATATATATATATATATATATTATATAGATAAAAATAGGACTATAAAGTTTGAAATATTGCAAAGACATAATGATCCTTATACTGAAACTTCAAGCAGTCGATTAACCATTTCATATAAATATGGTAGGAACACGTGAAACAATAGCAAACAGAGCATTGAATCTAACATCCAACCCCCAACGCCCTTTCTAAAAAATATGAAATAAACAAGCGTGCAAAACAGAAAACTAAACCTGAGAACTCATACATTCATGTCACGTTCGTGTATTTTGCCTTGTCATAGTTGTGTTTAAGGTATATAAATTTTAATCTGTTAATAATTTGTATTAGATATATTTTGAGACAATCATGTCATGTCGTGTTTTAATTACTTTATCCACGTCATATTCATGTAACCATATAACAAAACGATAACGTGATGGATCAACATCATTGTTAAAAGAAAATAGTAATTCCATGAGAAAGTTGTAACTTACTGCATCCTCAGGAAGAAGTATACGCTCATTTGCCAAGTATCCACTGGTTGTTTCTATGGGGACCATTTTTCCAGCCCCCACGCAAGGCTTCTCACCATTGTTTATAATCTGAAATCTATATTTCGGAAGCATTCTAAGATCTGCTTCTGATGCACCTTCCTAATCAATAGAACAAGAAATGAAGATGCTATTAAGCTATTAGCGATTTGTTTAAAATTTCTCGGTCGGTATTACCAGTAAGTGTTCTTTTTTTTTTTTTTTCAATACCTGCCCTGCAACAGCATAAAGAATTGCAATGATGCATGGCAAGCAGCAGCATAGAGCGATACCGATCAAACATGCCATAACAACACAAAAGATTGCAAAGAACACATCAAATGCCAGAAAAACCACAGCCAACCTGCAGATGTCACAGATTAAAGATTCCTGAAGTCTTTCTCGCATACACTATACGCAAACAAAAGAAGACAAGAAAAACTCAAAGCAACGAAATATTTGAAAATCTGAAAGCTTTATGCCGCTTCTTTTTTGGCTAAACTAAAAAAACCAACTTTATTTATGGCACAGATTGAGAACCAGGAAAGATATTCTAAACATGGCATCTAGATTGATTCATGGAGACATTATCAAATATTAATTATATAAGAGTGAGACGATAACTCCAGTGTGATTTTTTGATAACTTGAGAACCAAAGGTAGAAAAGTCCAGCATAGATTTCTTGTCTGCATCACGTGGAAGTCGAAATATGCTATTAATGATAATGAATATTTCAAAAATGACAAATAAGTTGCTTATCAAAAAACAGATTGGTTAAAGGTGTACCAGTATAAACGTGGAGCATTTTGCAGAAGGGTATCACCACCAGAAATTACCCAATAGAAGCCCACTATCCACCAAAGAAATGATGCCATGGTATTCACTGATTCACATCGCTTAGTTACACTGCCCATTCACCATCAAATCCGTATGAGAATAATAATTCAATTATCCTAAATCATAGTTTCTAAAACACACCAAAAAAATTGCAAATCTAGATGGAAAATACCAGAAAAAGATTCAATCATATGATAGCATGGTAACAATTTTACAGCTTGGTCAATTGGATTAAGCAGTAATAAAAATAAATATCGACCAACACTAGTATATAACGTCAGTATATCAGTTGGCAGTAGGAGTTAGACATCAGCTCAGGTCATAAAATTACCAAAAAGAAAAGAGACAAAAATAACAGAAATAGAAATATTTTAGCCATTTACATTCCTACAAAGTAGGACTTGGCTCTCACATCTTTTTAAACTAACCTTGTTATTTATAACCATTCTGCATCTGTGCCTCAAGGTCAAAAATTAATTTAGGTATGTTCAACTGGAAATTCCCCAGAATATAACGAGATGGACTGTAAGAATGATGATTGTCGGCGTTAAGCTTCCGAAGTGCATTTTTGTCGGAACGAAGACAGACATTTCTGTTTCTCTTTTCTCAGAGAAGTACAAATTTCTATCACAATTCACAAACTTGAAGGGAGCTATAAACTTAGGTCATTGACTTCCATCAACGAGCTTAAAAAATCATGCTCAACCATTCAATCATTAATCCAGACAAACACCCCATGTCATTTCTCAAAATTTTCTCCATCTTGCATAAAAGGGGAAAAAAATATAAGCTATTATAACATTATCTAAAGCTCAATGCTAGTCCTTTCGATAGTTAATGGCATTTACTTCTCAGATACCATGACTCAGGTTTTAGTATTTGAATCAGAGCACTATTCAAATACCTAATGTGGACCGATTTGCCCCATCCAAAAATATTCCCCAAGTTTCAAAATTCCACTCTTTTGAAAGCAAGACTAAAGGATAATGGTAATTCAACAGATTAAATTCCCGCAAACCATTAAAAAGTGCTATTACTAAAACAAATTATAACACCAAAACAAAAACTTCCAATTCTCTCAAAATAACTAGAGATCATACTCAAAACCTTTATCTAATTCATCTCAAAAAGTAAAAAAAAAATCCCAATTGAACTAAAACCCTCATCCAGCTTAGCACGAGAACAAACAATGATTTCACCAAAATACTAACTTAAAAAGCGTAAAGCATTCATGTTCCAATAAAAAGTCAATTAAAAAAAAGCCTGAATCCATATCCAAATTCAACTAAAAACAAATTAAACACTAACAAAGCCCAAATCAACTTTAGCTTAAAAGAATAAAACCCACATGAAATTTTAAGTCAAACCATAGAAAAACAACTGACCTTGATTGGTTTGAACCAAAAGGACTCCTTTCAATCCCATCTTCTTCATCTTCACTATCATTAACATCTCCAGCAGCAGCATCTCCCCTCTCCTCATCCCTAGCAGATGTTCTTCTAGTGTTCCTTCTCCTATACTCCAACCACACCAAAACAACATGCACCAAGCACTGCAAAGCGTACCCACAGATCCACAATCTAATCGGAGTATTAGGCCTCTCATCCACCGTACAGATCAACATCACAATTGACACAACCACGAACGCCGTATTCCACAGCATGTCCAACGCCACCACCGGCTTCGAGTAACCCCAGTCCGCCCGCCGCTCCTCCAACTCACGTGCCGCCGTCTCCCTCACCAGCATGGAAGCGCCACGCCGTCCCGTGGCCCGCCCCAACAAAAGCGCCAGCGTGGCAGGGCGAGCCGCCGAGGCCTCCGGCTGACGGGGGCGGAGGAGCGGCGCGTGATGATCAGACGCCGCAGTAGTGGTTGTTTCTAATGAAGATGTGGAAGACATGTGGGAATTTGATTAGGCTTTTATAAATAAAAAAAACCCTTGGAGGATTTAGAAAGAGAAAACGAACATAATTGAACTATAATTAACCAAAAAAAAAAAGTTTTTTTGTTGGAAAAAAAGGAAAGAAAGACAGGAGGGAGAAGAAAGGAGAGTGAGAGAAGGGTTTTTTTGGAAGGAAGGTAATAGAAAATTATAGAAAGGAAACGTTTGGATGAAGATTGAAGAGTTTCAGCTTAGCCTTTAGACTTTAAAGTGCTGACTGTTAGATGGTAGAAGGGTTTTGCTTTGCTTTTGTTGGTTGAAACTTGAAAGAGGCTCGTCTTGTTTTTATTTTTATTTTTTTATTTTTTTAATATAGATATATATTAATATTATATATTATATATTATATATTATATATATTTACTTTTTGATAATTAAAAATATGATAATATTGAGATAAAAAAATAATTCATAGAATGGAAGTAAGATATTTAATCATAAAAACTTTGGATTAAATCCAATCTAATTTAACTAATCAATAAAAATTGGATTGAAATTAATTAATTAATCAACCAAGGTAACCTAAAAAAATAGAAAGAGTTAAATAAATGGTCTAGGACTGTGGTGAGTCTTGCATGGGAGAAATTTCCTAACCGAATAAACTTAACTGTCAAAATAAAAAGAGCTACCATCAAATAGAATTTTCTTTTTATCCAACTTTAAGATTGAAAGAAAGAAAATTCAAACTTTAACTAATTAAACTAAATATTCAACTGTAATCAAATAGAATATTATGATTTCAGTTTCATCAAAAAAAAAATTAAGTATACTGATAACAGTTACTCTCAGTTACATGCTTGTTATAAATCTAAATAATTTTTATATTTATACTGTAATTTTATTATTCTTATATTATAATTACATTTACAATTTATTCCGTTTATATATATATATATATATTACTTTGATATTATTTATTCTTATTAATCATCATCAGTTCATTATTAGCGTGGGCATCCCGCATCCCCCGCATCAATCATCAGTCTATCATTTATCGGAACTTGAGAAGTTTCGAGGTTCTTCTTATTTATTTAAAGAGGATTTGGAATCATAAAGGTGAAGAAAATATAGTAAGAAAATCGCTTTCACATTATTAGTCTTCTCTTTTTGTAATAAATTAAAAGTGAAAAAAAAAAAAGAAGGAATATGAAACCAACCATTTTTTTTTCCATTTTTATGCATTTTTGTTGGTTCAAATGTTCCTCTGCTTACTTCGTTTAATGCTATAGATTATATAAATGAATCACAAAGAGTTGCACAGAAGATCGTAACATTTTATGGGATGTGTTAATGTGAAAAAAAATAATTTCATAAAGCTATTAAACTATAAAATTTATATTTAATGTACAAATAATATATAAATTTTATATACTATTAATCATCAAATTTTATCATATCATTAATAAATAATTTTTAATATTTAAAAATTTTAAAAAAATAAATATCTTTAAATTTTAATTAAAAATTAAAATTAAAAAAATATAAAGTAAGAATACAATTATACTATATGTAAGTTAAAGCTATGACCTGAATTTTTTTTTTTCACTCTAAATCAACCCAATCCAAAACCCAACAACCTATTTTTACTATTTAAATAATATTAAAAGGTTAAAAAATTATTTTTATATTAATATTTATATATTTTTATAATTAAATATAACTATTTTTTTCATTACTAAATAATAATTTAAATTTAGTTAAACCAATCTAAATTAAAAAAATCCGTGCACAAAACCCAATCCCTATAGACTGCATCTACCTATGATCAGGTCTAGATATGGCGAGATGGCTGAAAAACTTGAGATTTGAGATTATAAAATCTATCAAAGAACACAATTCGGTTTTTTTAATCATGATATAAAATAAGAATTAATAAAAGCAGATTGTGAGTAAAAGATAAGAAAAAAAAACCAATTTTGAGCTACAATAAAGACAACAACTGAGGTAATCCAAACCAATATAACCAAATCTCAATCATCTGGAAATTTCGTCCAATAGTTTATTACTCGGTATCGGACAATTACCCATGCGTTAATGTTTGTCTGAACATCGCGTATCTATGAAAAATAGTTGGTAGGAGCAATTAAAGCCCCAAGAATTCAGGGGTTGAGTCTCAGTTTCAAAGCAAGGACTTGTCAAAACTGTAATCAGGCCTGAAATGAACGCTCCTTAACCTTTATACCTCTACAAAAAGAAATCACCCCTCAGATAACTTGCCGTCCAAGTTTTCTCATCCATTCGACATCCCTAATATCGTACTTAAAATGATCTAGCATCAACGCTAATCCATCCATAACCAAGGGTTGCAGACCTCTAAGCCACACATTTCTAAACTTTGATATGCAACTAGAGAAATTCTGAAGAGGTATACTATGAGTTTCTTAAACGATGATTCCTGATAGTCGGCGTACAAAATCAGCATTAAGTGAATGACCACCCTGTATCACGTTCAAAGTTTCAAAGTCAATTGAATTGTTTGAAACTACTGCAAAAGAAACAATTTTCAAAGATGATGATATCAAAACCATCACACACAAAGTACAACATATTATAGAAATTACTAGCAAAGTAGTAAGACTAACCCACAAGCACCAATGTAAATTTAGGATGACGACAAACAATAGCTTGAAAACAGAAATGTTCTGCCAATACCATGTAGTATCAAGATTTCAACGACTTCCCAAGATTTTAGAGTAGAATTTAGTTGTGGTTAAATATGAATGCAAATGTAGGCACAAGATCCTAGAAAATCAATCTCAGGCGAAATTCATTGTTGGGTAAATACTAAAACTTGCGAAAATTCCAAGTAATATAAACATAAAATGACATTGACCAACTAGTTCCCTGCATTTATTTTCTCTGCTGAGCATTCGGAAATCATCAACTGAAGATACTAGAAAGAAGCATGAATGCAAGTGAATGTTTCCAAGTATTGACTTCTAGTTCCAGAAAGTTCAGTCTGCATATGCAAGCACACACATCGTTACACATTATATGAATCAAGCAACAATGATTTTGCCACAATAGATTCCAATTCTAAACTATAGCATAAAACTCCATGTCCATAGAACACAGACTGGCCTTGTGCGTGACAAAGATCATCTTTAACCAACTTTCAATTGGAATAATATTTATCGATAATAAACAGATCATAAATGCCCAAACAAAGAAGCGCGAGTAGAGACACTTGCCTTGAAAGACACTACATGCGCCATAGGAAATCCTTGACTACCAGACCGTGCAAAGAGGGAAAGGTCACCTATAAGATCTAAGACCTTATGGCGACAAGGTTCATCAGGGAAACGGAGTGGTGGGTTCAGCCATCCTTTAGTAGCACTACAGAATGAATAAAAAAAAAAGTACTAAGTACTTCATTCAACAGAATGAAGATCAACTAACTCTCAGTTTCTATATTCCACTGCATGCAAGTCATGTGAAGATTTGCTGATATTTGAGCAATTTTGAAAGATCTTATCTTATTTTCAAACTTCAAATGTGAGCCTCATAAGATACCTAAGACACCTCAATGTTTGTCAAGCAACCACTCATTAGTCATGTAAAATTGAATCAAACGTTTGCATCACCATGACTCAAGATCATATGGAAATAAAAACCAAATTCCACCCATGTTGCTTACTGTACATCCAATTTACTCAACCTAGAACTATCAGCATGCAGTGTTCCATTCTATTCTTTTATCTGGTAATAACATAATTACTTGGCCAGAAACCACTTGCTCAATTTCATCAATGTTTCACAATTACAAGGTGTAACTATTACAAAGTAGAAAGCTCAATATAAAAATTTCACAAGTTGCGGCATTCTTTGTTTTAATGCAGGGTCTAGGGCTCAGCATGAAAATTACGAGCTAATCGGCACTTCTCATAAAGCAAAGCAGGTTGTTGTAAATGGAATAACATTTGTTTTACCATGCATGTGGGATTATGTCTGTATAAATGACACTAGATACAGGAATCAGGTGATCAGCCAATCTGACTTAAATTTACCATCAGCATCTCACCTACATACGATGGCATTGTCTAGTGATCCCCCTCTAATGAGTCCTGCAGAGCGCATATGTTCCACCTGAAAGGAATTTAAATAGATTTAGCTTTAGCAACATAGAAACAATAGTAAACTATTTAAATTATGTTGTGACATGTGAGGGAAAGAGTTATGGATAGCTAAGAAATCAACTGCCTGACATGATTACATAAAACCATAACCCTATAGAAACAAAGATAATATTCTTTCAGTTCAGCCAAAGCAACAGCACAACAGTGATGTGACACTCCCTCTGTACCAAAAATAAAATTGGCCCTCTTTGCATACCTTTAGAGTGCGTTTGGATGAGGAATTTTGAAATGAGAGCATTTTAAAATGCATCAATTCAAAATACTAGCATTTCTAATTGCATTGTTTGAATAAATAATTCCAATTGAAGTTTATACAGTGCTCTATCTTTTCTAATTAATCTACTTAGCAACGATAGAAAAGCTTGTCAATTCCTATCCTTGTATGTGTGAAACAGACTTTTCATTTATAAAAGGAAACATTATTAAGTCGCTTAAAATCACTTCTAATCAGCTATGACGTACATGAACTAGAACCTTAAAAGATTAGTGCAACTGTGCAAGCAAAACAATATCCATTTTTTCTCTTGTAATAGCAACTCTGTTAAACATTGGTGGCACACTAGATTATATAACAAAACAATAAACTGGACATGAAAATGAGGATTCAGAATTTCAGATTGGTAGAAGTTTGAAACAACCTCCTCATAGATGCAGAAAGTTCTTGAACAAGCTATGTGCTTTTCATAGAAGTCATCTGAAGCAGCTAAAGAAAACCACTGGCATCCAATTGCCGGAACCTGCAACCATAAAGAAGTTAAAAAAGTATTTGAGCATACACAAATAACGAATGATCTGTAATTTTTTTTCGGCATAGACTAAAAGCAACCCATGAAAATTATGTGAGGTCAACGACAAGAAAATAAAGGCAAAACAATTCAATCAAGCAAACCTGTCAATCCAAACTGCTAGAAGGATCTAAGGCAGTAAATGGACCAGTATGCTTATTGAAGAGCTCATATCAAAGCTCCATTAAACCTCATTTATGTTTATTTGTTAAGCATAATGGATGATGTTTGAACCAGACATTATTCTAAGCTCATTCAATAAATATGCCAAGTTTATGCAAAAAAAGGTTCAACTTCGGCCGGTGAACAAACTCATTGACAGCCTTTGGTTCGTGCAAAGGTATGTGCCAGCCACCTCTTGGTCCAGCTGGCTGATGAATATTACTCTTTTCACCATCTACTTCTACTCCCACGTTAGAGCCAGGATATATGCTTGAAACAAAATTGTTTCTCTTTTTAACTGTAGAAAGCAATTTTGAAGTTCAGTTATTCAACCATCTTCGCAATTGTACTTAATTCATTTTTAACAACTTTATAAAGTAGCTGCTTGTTGAAGAAAAAATCCAAATGATAAAAATTCCATATCAATCCATTCATCGCCTTTCATTACAAAGAGGCAAACACAAAAGCATTGACACTGTATCTTAGACAGTAAACTCGGAAAATAAAGCAAAAAAAGAAAGGACAAAAACATTTTTTTCCCAAAAAAGGGAAAATAAGATAAAACATTAAAGAACAAGACAATTATCATTTGGAATTGGATGATGTTATTAACAATAATAGAAGAGCTTACCTTGGGAAAGTCAATTCCACAAGTCATGCGAACCTCTGAAGAAGGGAATGCAACCATAAAAGAATCATTCCTGAAAACATGCAATGGTTCATTCAAATACGGTGCCAGTTTCTCAGCATTGTTTCCACATCGATCCAAGGCCTCTTTTCTGCCAACTTGTTCTATTGCCTCTACCCATGCACTTGCTGACCCATCAAAAATAGGAACCTGTGTTAGTTAACAATCCAATGTCATCACCTTCTATAAAATTTTATTAAAAAAGACTAATGAAAATTACTACAGGTTATATGTTTCATTAAACAATTCCCTCTACAAATTTATAGAATATGTTTAAATCCCTCAACTCATACCTTATAGGAACGCATATCCCCCAAATGGCCTTCAAAGGTTTTGTTTGGTTGTTGGTTCGTGCTTTTTGCTTGCTCGAAAGTTGATTTATATTAAATTAACAATTGACTAAAATGCAACAGCAGTTTGAATATATTTATTCAATGTAAAAGTAAAATCATGCCTTTTTTATCCAAAAAAATTGCAAGTCCTAATTTTTAATATAGGCAAATTCACTTTTCTTACAAAGGAAATAATGCGATAAATGTAACAATTAACAACCAAATGAGTGCCAAAAGTTTCAAATTTAAGCAAATTAAATCAATTTTGATAGCCAAACAAAACTTATGGCACCAACCTCAACCTCAGGGTCCTCAGAGTTGGAACTTTGAATCTGAATTTTACAATTGTCGATGCCTTTAGCTTCCAAAGCCGAAAGCAAATGCTCGACGGTCCGAATCTTGTATCCGTCTTTGCAAAGAGTGGTACACAGCGGCGATTCTTGAGCAAAATTGATGGATGCGGGAATCAATTTCGATTGAAACTCAAAGTACCTTCCTTCGCCGGCGAATCCCGGCCATATCTTCACCTTCGACACCTTCCCCGAGTGAAGCGTTTTCCCCGTAAGCTCTATGCATCCCGCTAGAGTTTGTTGAAGCTTACCTGTCTGTGATCACAGTAGAAGTTAACGAAAATGAAGATTAGGTTAGGGATGTTTGAAGATAGAGACATAAAGTACCGTTTTCCATGAGATAAGATTGGAGGACTTGAACAACTTAAAGGCGGCAGGGAGACACATTTTACACGGCGGAATTGTACGAGGTTACAATTACAACTAAAGAGAAGAGGGCCGGGTCTTTCTTTACGCCGCACTCGCAGTTGAGCAAGCAAATGCTTTCCAATGTCCAAGGAATGAATAGCACCTTTGGCGGGTTTTAAAGTTCCGAAAATATTAAAAATATAATTTTTCATAATTTCTTTCCGTTAAAGAAAATAAAATCTTTTTTATCCAATTGTAAATTTTCCCACTCGTTAAATTTTAAATATTTATAATTCCTTAAAAGTATGTAATACAATTAATTGAAGTCTATAGAGGACATAAAAATAATATTAAATAATAATAATAATAATAAATTTACGAAAAATTTTAAGTATATTTATTGTCTTACGTAACAAAGTCGGAGAGCAATTCAACTTAACAAACTTGGCTAAAATTTAGCCGAATTTAAAATAAAATTTTAATAATTTAAATCGAATTAATTGAATTATTATTTAAATAATAAAAAAATATTTTATTTAAAATTTTTTGAATATATACTTTAAATAGTAAAAATAAGTTTGGACCCGACACATATATTAAGTCTAGCAAGTGGCAAGTTAAAAAAGATATTTGGGCTGGGCTTGGCGCTGCCCAAAATAATTTGACGATATTTTCTTCCATTCTCCTCTCATTTATATGAAAAGGTTTGATTTTATATTTTATTTTTCTTTTTTGGTACAATGGATTTTATGTTCATATGAGAAAAAAAAAGCATTACCCTTTCTTTCTTTTCAATGAAAAAATTTTTGAACATTCAAAAGAACTCTGCTCACATAGTTATACATACTACATCCCCCGACGTATATGCAAGTAAAAGCCTAGAACTGGAAGGATTTTACCGGCCTGAAAAGCTTGGGCTCCATGGAATTCCTACTGGCAGCTATGGGAACCTGTAGAGGACCTTCAAGTCGAAGATAAAAGTGGAATTTTTTTCATGCAAGTTTTCTGACCACTAGCAACAAAAGAACACAGATTCATAGTCATTCTCAAGATTATCACATATTCTATGGGGGCATTTGTTACTTAAAAACAAACGGACAAAGGGAATAATTCTAGTCGAAGCTGTCCTGCTGTTCCCAAAATCTAGGATGTTGCCATCAGAAAGTTGATTTTATAGTTTCCATTATAGTCAAGTAACCAAAGCGCCTTCGTTAGGATCTATGTTTTTAACTCTTTATTTTTTTTTTTTAAATACTGCATCAAACATTTTTTAAATAAAGAAATGAGAATATAATTGTTCAAAATCTTTCAAATACGTAAAAAAAAATTTTAAAAATTGAACAAATTCTTTTCAAACATATATCTATATTTGATGTTTAAAATTTATTTCAAGTAACATAAGTCATAGTTATAAATAGAATTACGATATCACCAATTATATTATTTTTTAAAAAAAATACTTATAACTCCTATAAAATTTTATAATTCGAAGATGCACTTCCCTCTCAAAACCCCTCACTTTAAGAGGGACCTTTAACAAACAATGATACCAATTAGCTCAATTGGTATACAATGGTTGATTATGGACTCCCCTAATCTCATTTATCTTTTTCAACTAATAAAGCTTAATGATTGTTACTAATTGTAAAGCGTTAATGATGTTTCATTATTAGCTTGGATCTCTCATTCAATAATTGCCACCATTTTGTTTGTCCAAAGTCCAAACTCTCGAAAGCCCATACTTTCGGACCAATCCAATACTTACTGTAAATTAATAATATAAAACAGTTAGATGGTGCTATTAAGAAAATACTACGTTTCAAACTATTGTCAAACATTCACTTTCAGTTCATCACTTCCTTTTGATCAACCTATCAAAATCAAAGCTTGCAATATGGGAATCCTCTACCTAACTTA
>JAQSVH010000008.1:7021940-7107000 GCA_029448705.1 Adansonia digitata
AAGAAAAGGTTTTCTTGCAAATCCAAAGCATCAATATCGTGTATCCTAATAAGAAGAACATGATTTTAGTGCCCATAACAAAAAGAATTGAGATTGTTATCGATATCCAAGTTTTCTGATTCCATGAATGAACATTAACTATAGGTAAAATGAATGAAAGAAGCGCTTTTCTTGCAAATCCAAAGCATCAATATCGTACATCCCAACGAGAAGATCATGATTGTAGTGCCAATAACTAAAAGAATGTTGATTGTTACGGGTATCCAAGTTTTCTCATTTCGCAAATGAACATTAATTATAGGTAAAATGATTGAACGAAAAGCTTTTCTTGCAAATCCAAAGCATCAATATCATGCATCCTAATGAGAAGAACATAATTATAATAGTTCTGCTTTTGGAACCAGAGCATCAAAGTCGTTTATCACAACGAGGAGAATGTGTTTACAGTGCCCAACCATGAATAAAAAGGAGATTGTTGCATGAATCCATATTTATCCCTATTTAAAGCCGAACTTGAATTCTAAAAATGGTTGAAAAATAGGTTTTTCTTATAAAACCAAAGCATTGAAATCATTTATCCCAACAAGAAGAATATGATTATGGTGCCCAATCATGAAAAGAGAGGAGATTATTCTATGAATCCTTGTTTGTCCCAATTAAAAGACAAACTTGAATTGTAACAGTGGTAGAAAAACAAGTTTTTCTTATGAAACCAAAGCATGGAAATCTTTTATCCCAACGAGCTGAATGTGATAATGGTGCCGAATCATGAAAAGAAAGGAGATTATTATGTGAATCTATTTATGTCTATCCTAATTAAAAGATGAACTTCGATTCTAAAAACGGTAGAAAGATAAGTTTTTCTTATGAAACCAAAGCATCACAATCATTTATCACAACATGGAGAATGTATTTATAGTGGCCAGTCAAGAAAAGCAAGAATATTATTATGTGAATCCATGTTTATCCCAATTTAAAGATGCACCTGAATTCTAAAAATGGTAGAAAAACAACTTTTTCTTATAAAACCAAAGCATCAAAGTCATTTATTCCAACGAGAAGAATGTGATTATGGTGGCCAATCATTAAAAAATGAGATTATTATGTGGATCAAGGTAGCACAGTAAAGTTTTGACTTGAATAAAGAGAAGTTTAGCTCCTATACTAGCATTATCTGATTTGTCTAAGACCTTTCAGGTGAAGTGTGATGCATTAAAAAGTGAAGTGTGATAAGGCATTTTATGCACTGTTCGAGCATTGGAAACTTGGAAACATTACTTATTGCCCAAGAGGTTCATGATTCATATAGATCATGAGTCACTGAAATATTTGAGAAGGCAAAGTAAGCAGAACAAGAGACATGCCAAGTGGGTGGAGTTCTTGAAGATGTTTCTTTATTTAATCCAGTATAAGAAAGGAAATGTAAATGTTCTAACTGATGCATTTTCGCGAGGTTATGCACTAATCTCTATGCTTAATACAAGATTAATGGGGTTTGATTTGATGATAGTTGTACAAAAATGACTTTCACTTTGCAAAGATCTATGAAAAGTGCACAAAAGGAGCAAATGTTTATTTTTAGCATAAAGGATTTTTCTTCAAGTCTAGCCAATTATACATTTCTTTTTGTTTAATTCTGTGTGAAGGTCACAGTGAAGGTCTTACTGGACACTTTGGTGAAAAGAAGAAATTAAAAACATTAAAAGCACATTTTTATTGGCCAACAATAAATCGAGATGTTCATAGAATTATGGAAATATGTGTAACATGCAAAAAAAAAGAAGAACAAGGAGAGGGCATAAGGGTTATACATGTCTTTGCTCATGCCCCAACATCCCTAGAACATGTAACCATGGATTTTGTTTTAGGTTTACCAAGACACCATAAGGAAAAGATTCGGTAATGGTTATAGTGAATCATATTTTGAAAATCTCACACTTTATTCCATGCCATAGAACTGATGTTCTTCGATGAAATAATTTGACGGCATAGGATTCCTAAGAGCATTGATTATGTTCGTGATGTTAAGTTTCTAAGCTATATCTAGAAGACTTTATGGAAAAAGCTTGGAACCAAGTTATTATTTGGCATAGCTTATCATCCATAAATTGATGGGCAAACCAATGTGGTGAATAAATACTTTCAACTTTGATTAGGATGATAATGAACAAGAATATAAAGAATTACAATAAGTGCTTGGTGTTAATAGAGATTTTGCTTACAATCGTAGTGTACACATCGCTACCAAGCATTCTCCTTTTGAGGTGGTCTATGGTTTCAAACAAACTACACCTCTTGATTTAGCACCAATACCAATTAGTGAGAAAAGTTGTATACATAGAGCTAAAAATGCTCAAATATTAAAGAATATGCACAAGAAAGTTAAAGAATAGATCAAGAAGAAAAGTAAAGCTTATGTGAAATTGATAAACATATAAAGAAAGTAAGTTTTATTCAAACTAGGAGATCTTGTGTGGATTCACCTTCGCAGAGAGAGGTTTCCTAATTAAAAAAAGTCAAAATTGATATCGCAGGTTAATAGTCCTTTTAGGGTCTTCGATAAGGTAAATGATAACACTTTTAAGCTTGACTTACCCAAAAAATAGAATGTAAGCACCATGTTCAATGTTCGAGATCTTACACCATATTTGAAGGACACCTTGGATGATAGAGATAATGTGGATTTAAGGGCAAATCATTCCCAACAAGGGGGAGATGATTTGCCATATCATTAGCCCAAGTTAATAGGCCTAAAAAAACTAAAAGTTTGAGTATACAAGCCCAATCAAATGATCAAGTGCTAAAAGAGTCAACTTAGTGAATTATGTGCTAAAAAAGAAAGATCCTTGAAGATTCTAGAAGTCTTTTTGAGCAAAAAAGTCAGTAGCATCCAAATTAAGAAAGTTTTGGTGTGTAGATTATTACTTAATCCCTAACAATTTTAGTTTTCTTTTTTCTAGAAAGGCTTTAATTTCTTAGCTTGCAAGGATTCATTTGATTGACTATTTTATTTTCTTTATGAGCAAGCAATATCTTAATAAATTATTTAGGATTTAGTTTCCTTTTCTTGTAAAGGCTTTTGGCTAAATCCTTAACTATAAATGGGGGGACTTATGCTTTTTTTGAGTTATTTAAAGTTATCAATAAAGCTACTAATTATTTTCAATTCTTTTCCTTTTATCCAAGTTTTTTTGGTGGAGTTTTTTGACTTATCTTTTAGGTTTCTCATACCTAAAAGTGGCATCCAACCCTTGAATTGATCATGGCATGGATTCTTATCAATCAATCAAGATTTATTCCTTCTATCCTACTAACTTTTTGATTCCAGATTTTTATTTTTTTCTTTTTACTTTTTTTTTAAACCGTTAGAGATCTATTCCCATTGAGTTCTATTCTAACAAGGCTAATCAAAAATGGTGGAAATAAGCTTTTCTAGAGAAACCAATGCATCAACATCATTTATCCCAACATGGAGAACGTGTTTAAGGTGGCCAATCACAAAAAGAATGTAAATTATTATGGGTATCCATGTTTATCCTATTTGACAGATGAACTTTAAGTCTATGGAAAATAATGGAAAGAAAAGCTTTCTTGGGAAACCAAAGCATTAATATCATGTACCCTAATGAGGAGAATGTGCTTATGGTGGTCAATCATAAAATGAATGAAGATTATTATGAAAATCCATGTTTGTCTCATTTGATGGACGAATTTTAATTTTAAGGAAAATGGTACAAAGAAAAGCTTTTCCTGTGATACCAAAGAATCAATATCGTATATCCTAATAAGGAGAAAGTTTATGGTGGCTAATTGCAAAAGGAATGGAAATTATTTTGAGTGCCCACGTTTGTCTCATTTTGATGGTGAAACTTTGATTCGAAGGAAAATAAGGAAAAAAAGCTTTTATTGTGAAACCAAAGCCTAAATATTCTGTATCCTAACAAGAAGAGTGCATTCATGGTACCAAATGACAAAAAGAAAGGTAATTATTATGAATAGCCATGTTTGTCTCATTAGATGGATAAACTTTGACTTTAAAGAAAACGGTGGAAAAAAGGTTTACTAGGAAACCAAAGCATAAATATTGTATATCCTAATGAGGAGAACATGTTCATGGTGGCCAACCATAAAAAGAATAGAGATTATTAAAAGTATCCACGTTTGTCTCATTTAACCGACAAACTTTGAATCTAAGGAAAATGTAGGAAAAAAATCCTATGAAACCACATGTATCGCAATAAGGAGAACTTGTTTAGGGTGGCTAATCATAAAAAGAAAGGAGATTGTTATGAGAATCATTATTTGTCTCAGTTGATGGACGAATTTTGATTCTAGGAAAAATAACAAGAGGAAAAGCTTTTCATGGGAAACTAAAGCATCAATATCATGCATCTAAATGTACAAAACATGTTTATGATGGCCACCATAAGAAAGATGTAAATTATTGCAAATATAGATGTTTGTCCCATTTGACAAATGATCTTTGATTTTAAGGAAAATGGTGAAAGGAACAACTTTTCTTGTGGAATCCAAAGCATCAATATCTCGTATCCTAATGAGCAAAATGTATTTATGATGGCCAATCACAAAAGGAAAGTAAATTATTGTACATATCTGCATTTGTCCCATTTGGCAAATGTACTTTTATTCTAAGGAATCTGGTCGAAAAAAGCCTTTCTTGGGAAAGCAAAGCATACGTTTTGTGTATCTAAAATAGAAGAACATGTTCATGTTGGCCAATCACAAAAATAGTGGAGATTATTATGAGTATCCATGTTTGCTCATTTGATGGACAAACTTTGAATCTAAGAAAATGGTGGAAAGAAAAGCTTTTCCTAAGAAATCATGTGTATCGCAATGAGAAAAATTTATTTTTGGTGGCTGATCAAAAAAAGAAAGGAGACTATTATGAAAATCATTAATTTGTCCTGTTTGATGGATGAATATTGATTCTAGGGAAAATGGCAAGAGGAAAAACTTTTCATAGGAAGCTAAAGCATCAATATCATGTATCCAAATGTAGATAACATGTTTATGATGGCTAACCACAAGAAGGATGTAAATTATTGCAAGTATAAATGTTTGCCCCATTTTAAAAATGATTTTGATTTTAAGGAAATAGTGAAAATAATAGCTTTTCTTGTGGAATCCAAAGCATAAATATCATGTATCCTGATAAGAAAAAAGTATTTATGATGGCCAATCACAAAAGAAATGTAAATTATTACACATATCTGCATTTGTCTCATTTGGCAGATCTATTTCTATTCTAAGGAATCTAGCAAAAAAAAGGCTTTCGTAGGAAACCAATGCACAAGTATTGTGTATCTGAATGAGAAGAACATGTTCATGGTGGCCAATCACAAGAAAAGTGCAGATTATTATGAGTATCTATATTTGTCTCATTTGATAGACAAACTTTGAATCTAAGGAAAATGGTGGAAAGAAAAGTTTTTCCTAAGAAACCACGTGTATCGCAATAAAGAGAACTTATTTGTGGTGGCTAATCACAGAAAGAAAGGAGATTACTATGAGAATTATTATTTATTTTATTTGATGGATGAATTTTGATTCTAGGCAAAATGGCAGAAGGAAAAACTTTTCATGGAAAAGTAAAGCATCAATATCGTGTATCCAAACATAGAGAACATGTTTATGATGGCTAGCCACAAGAAAGATGTAAATTATTGCAAGTATAAATGTTTGTCCCATTTGAAAATGATCTTTTATTTTAAGGAAAATAGTGAAAAGACTAGTTTTTCTTCTGGAATTCAAAGCATCAATATTATGTATCCCAATGAGAAAAATGTATTTATGACGGCCAATCATAAAAGGAATGTAAATTATTACATATATCTGCCTTTGTCCTATTTGACAAATGTACTTTGATTTTAAGGAATCTGGTAAAAAAGCTTTTCTTGGAAAACCAAAGCATAAATATTATGCTTTTGAATGAGAAGAATGTGTTTATGGTGGCTAATCATAAATGAAATGGAAATTACTATGAGTATCCAAGTTTGTCTCATTTGATGGACAAACTTTGATTTCGAGGAAAATGGTGGAAAGAAAAACTTTTTCTTGCAAAATCGAAAAAATAGTAGCATGTAGCCTTACGAAGAGAACTTGTTTATGGTTGCCAATCACAAAAAGAATTGAAATTACTATAAGAATCAATGTTTGTGTCATTTGTCAAATGAACTTTGATTGTAAGAAAAATGATGGAAGAAAAAGCATTTATTAGGAAACTAAAGCATCATTATCATGTGTCCTAATGTATAGGATGTGTTCATGGTGGCCAATCACAAATGTAAATTATTACGAGTGTCTTGTTTGTCCTATTTGACAAATGAACTTTGATTCTAAGGAAAATGGTGCAAAGGAAAGCTTTTCTTGGAAACCTAAGTGTCAACATCTTGTCTCCTAATGAGAAGAACGTGTTTTTAGTGGCCAATATTAAAAAAATGAAAATTATTTTGAGTATCTATGTTTGCGTCATTTAAGGGATGAACTTTAATTCTGATGTAAATGGTGGAAAGATAAGCTTGTCTTGCAAAACCAAAGCATCAATATCATGTATCCTAATAAGGTTATCTCATTTGATGAATGAACTTTAATTCCAAGGAAAATGGTGCAGAGAAAAGCTTTTTATGAGAAACCAGAGCATTAATATCATGTATCCCAATAGAGAAAATGTTTTCATGGTGGTTAATCACAAAACAAAAGTAGATTATGACAAGTATCCACCTTTGTTCCATTTGACAAATCAACTATGATTATAATGAAAGTGGTGGAAAAAAAGCTTTTCGTCAAAAACCAAAGCATCGATATCATGTATCCCAATGAAGAGAGAATGTTTATAGGACCCAATCACAAAAATAAAGGCATTTGTTATAAGAATCAATGTTTGTCTCATTTGATGGATGAACTTTGATTCCACAAAAATTGATGGAAAGAAAAGCCTTTCTTCGAAAACCAAAGCATCAATATCATGTATCTGAATTCCATTTATTATAGCCAATCAAAAAAATAATAGAAATTATTATGATTATCCATTTTTGTCTTATTTAGTATATGAACTTCAATTCGAAGAAAAATGCCAGAAAGAGAAGCTTATCTTGCAAAATTGAAGCAACAATATCATGTATCTCAATGAGGAGATATTTTTTATGGTGGCCAACCAAAAAAAGAATGGATATTATTATAAGAATCAATGTTTGTCTTATTTGACAGATGAACTTTGATTCTTGGGAAAATGTTGGTAGAAAAATGTTTTCATTAGAAACCAAAGCATCAATATTGTGCATCCTACTCTAAAGAATATGTTTATAGTGGCCAACCACCAAAAAAATGTAAATTATTATGAATATCCATGTTTATCCCATTTGGCAGATTTTTTATTCAAAGGAAAATACTGCAAAGAAAAGCTATTCATGGGAAGCCAAAGCATCAATATAATGTATCACAATAGGGAGAACACGTGTCTATGTTACCATAAAAAGAATGAAAATTATTTCAAGTATCCATGTTTGTATCATTTGACGAACGAATATTAATTCTGTGGAAAATGCTAAAAAGAAAAGCTATTCTTGTGAGACTAAAGTACCAATATCATGTATCCTAATGAGGAGAATAGGTTTAGGGTAGGCAATCATAACAATATTGAAATTATTATGAGTGTCAATATATGTCTCATTTAAATGACAAACTTTGATTCTATGGAAAATGATAGAAAGAAAAGCTTTTCTTGCAAAACCAAAGCGTCAATATCTTGTATCCTAATAAGGAGGACATGTTCATGGTGACCAATTAGAAAAAGAAAGGTGATTCTTACAAGTTTCCACGTTTATCTTATTGGACAAATGAACTTTAATTCTAACGAAAATGATGGAAAGAAATGCTTTTCATAGGAAACCAAAGCATTAATATCATTTGTCCCAATGTGGAGAATGTGTTTATGTTGGCCAATCATAAGAAGATGGAAAATTATTATCAGTATCCATGTTTGTCCTATTTGTCAAATGAACTTTGATTCTAATGAAAATGGTGGAAAGAAAAGCTTTTCTTGAAAAACCAAAGCACTAATATAATGTAACCCAATAAGGAGAACATGTTTATAGTGGCCAATCACAAAAAGAATAATGATTATTACAAGAATCAAAGTTTGTAACATTTGACAGATAAACTTTGATTCTAAGGAAAATGGTAGAAAGGAAAGCTTTTCCTATGAAACCAAAGTATCAATACCATGTATCCAAATAGGGGAACTTTTAATGGCAGCCAATTATAAAAAGAATGGAGATTATTATGAGAATCCCTGTTTTGATGAATGAACTTTGATTCTAAGGAAAATGATGCAAAAAAGTTTTGCTTCAAAAACCAAAGCATCAATGTCATGTATCCCAATGAGTAAAATGTGTTCATGATGCCTAATCACAAAAAAAATGGAAGTTTTTAGGAGTATCCATGTTTTTTGCATTAGATAGATGAATTTTGATTCCAAGGAAAAGGTGGAAAGGAAAGCTTTTCTTCTAAAACCATAGCAAGAATATCATGTATCCCAAAGAGAAGAACTTGTTTATGATGGCCAATCACAAAAAGAATGGAGGTTATTATAAGAATCAATATTTGTCTCATTTGATAGATGAACTTTAATTCTGTAGAAAATGGTGGAAAGAAAAGCTTTTCATAGGAAACTTAAGTATCAATATGGTGTATACCGATGGAGATAACATGTTTATAGTGGCTAATCATAAGAATGATATAAATTATTACGACCATCCATGTTTATCCCACTTGACAAACAAACTTTGATTTTAAGGAAAATGTAGCAAAAAACAGGTTTCCTTCGGAATCTAAAGCATCCATATCAGGTATCTAATGAGGAGAATGTGTTTACAATGGCCAATCAAAAAAAGAATGTAAATTATTATAAGTAATCATGTTTGTGCCATTTAACAGATGAACTTTGATTGTAAAGAATATGGCGACGGAAAAAAAATACCTTTCATGGGAGGCCAAAGTAAGGAGAGCATGTTTATGATGGCCATCATAAAGAAAATGGAAATTATTATGAGTATCAATGTTTGTCTCTTTTGATGGATAAACTTTAATTACAAGAGAAAAGTTGGAAAGAAAAGCTTTTCTTGCTATAATATCATGTATGCCAATAAGGAGAACTTGTTTATGGTAACCAATCACAAACATAATGGAGTTCTTATAAGAATCAATGTTTGTGTCATTGACGGATGAACATTGGTTCTAAGGAAAATAGTGGTAGAAAAAGCTTTTCTTTAAAAACTAAAGCATCAATATTGTGTATCCCAACATATAGATTGTGTTTATGGAGGCCAATTACAAGAAGGATGTAAATTATTATGAGTATCCATGTTTTTCCTATTTGACAAATGAACATTGATTTTAAGGAATATGGTGTAAAGAAATGCTTTTCTTGAGGAAACAAAGCATCAATATCATGTACCCAATGAGCAAAACATGTCTATATTGGCCAATTAAAAAAAATGAAAAGTTATTTCAAGTATCCATGTTTGTCTCATTTTGTGAATGAACTTTGATTCTAAGAAAAATAGGGGAAAGAGAAGCTTATCTTTCGAAACCAAAGCAACAATATCATGTATCCCAATGAGGAGAACATGTTTATGGTGGCCAATGACAAAAAGAATTAGAGATTATTATAAGAATCAATGTTTGTCTTATTTAACGAATGAAATTTGATTCTAGGAAAATGTGGAAAGAAAATGTTTTTATAGGAAACAAAAGCATCAATGTTGTGTATCCTAATGTATCGAACATTTTTATGGTGGCCAATTACAAGAAGGATGTAAGTTATTACAAGTATCCATGTTTGTCCACTTTGATGGACAAACTTTAATTCGAAGGAAAATGACACAAAGAAAAGATTTTCATGGGAAACCAAAGCATTATTATCATGTATCCTAGTAGGAAAAAGACGTGTTTATGGTATCACAAAAAGAATGAAAATTATTTCAATTATACATGTTTGTCTCATTGGATGGATAAATATTGATTCTAAAGAATATGCTAAAAAGAAAATTCTTGCAAAACCAAAACACCAATATCATGTATCCTAATGAGAAGAATGAACGCATGATTACAATCATAAAAAGAATTAAAATTATTATGTGTGTCCATGTATGACTTATTTGGTGGACAAACTTTGATTCTATGGAAAATGCTAGGAAAAAAAGCTTTTCCTACTAAACCAAAGCATCAATACCGTGTACCCCAATAAAGAGAAAGTGTTTGTGGTGCCCAATCACAAAAGGAAAGATGATTATTATGAGTACCCACTTTGTCTCATTTGATGGACGAACATTGATTCTAAGGAAAATGGTGGAAAGAAAATCTTTTCCTAGAAAACCATAGTATCAATATCTTGTATCCCAATGTAGATAACGTGTTTATGTTGGCCAATCATAAGAAGATTGTAAATTATTATGAGTATCATGTTTGTCCCATTAGTCAGATGAACTTTGATTCTAAGGAAAATAGTTGAAAGAAAAGCTTTTCATGGGAAGCAAAAGCATTAATATCATGTATCCAAATGAAGATGAGTAAATGGTAGCGAATCACAAAAAGAATAAAGATTGTAAGAAGAATCAAAGTTTATATCATTTGATGGATAAATGTTTATTCTAAGGATAATGGTGGAAAAGAAAGCTTATCTTGTGAAGCCAAAGCATCAATGCCATGTATCCAAATGAGGAGAACTTTAATCGCAGCGAATCATAAAAAGAATGAATACTATTACAGGAATCCATGTTTGTCTCATTTGATATATGACCTTTGATTCCATGGAAAATTATACCAAAAAAAAGTTCTTAGGAAACCAAAGTATTAATGTCATGTATCCCAATGAGTAGAACTTGTACATGGTGGCCAATCACAATAAATAGAAATCATTAAGAGTATCCATGTGTGTCACATTAGATTAATGAACATTGACTCTAAAGAAAACAATGGAAAAGAAAGCTTTTCTTGCAAGACCAAAGCAAGAATATCATGCATCCTAAAGAAGAGAATTTGCTTATGATGGTTAATCGCAAAAAGAATGGAAATTATTATAAGAGTCAATGTTTGCCTTATTTGAGGGATGGACTTTAATTCTATAGAAAATCGTGAAAAGAAGAGCTTTAATGGGGAACTAAAGCATCAATATTATGTATACCGACAGGGAGAACATGTTCTGGTAGCCAATCGTTAAAAGGATGTAAATTATTATGGGCATCCATGTTTATCCCGTTTGACAAATAAACTTTGAATATAAGGAAAATGGTGCAAAGAATAGGTTTTCTTGGGAATTTAAAACATCAATATCATGTATCTAATGAGAAGAATGTGTTTACATTCGCCAATCATAAAAACTATGTAAATTATTATAGGTAACCTTGTTTGTCCTATTTGACATATGACCTTTGATTGTAAGGAATATGGCAACAAAATGCCTTTCTTGGGAGGCCAAACATCAGTATCGTATATCCTAATTAGGGAAATGTGTTTATGGTGGCCAATCACAAAAAGAATAGAAATTATTACGAGTATTAATGTCTGTCTTATTTGCAGATAAACTTTGATTCTAAGAAAAAAATTGGAATGAAAAGCTTCTCTTTGGAAACTAAAGCAACAACATTATATATCCCAATATACAAAATGGTTTATGGTGGCCAATCATAAAAGGAATGGAGACTATTATAAGAATCAATCTTTGTCCTATTTGATGGATGAAATTTAATTTCAAGGAAAATGGTGGAAAGAAAAGCTTATCTTTAAAAACCAAAGCATCAATATTGTGTGTCCTAAAGTATGAAAAGTGTTTATAGTGACCAATCATAAGAAAAATGTAAATTATTATAAGTATCCATGTTTGTCCCATTTGACAAATAAACATTGATTCTAAGAAAAATGGTGGAAAGAGAAGTTTATCTTGCAAAATTGAAACAACACTATCATGTATCCTAAAGAGGAGAACTTGTTTATGGTGACCAATCACAAAAAGAATGGAGATTATTATGAGAATCAATCTTTGTCTCATTTGACAAATGCACTTTGATTCTAAGGAAAACAGTGGATGGAAAATGTTTTCATGGGAAACCAAAGCGTAGATACATCCCATTGTAGAGAACATGTTTATGGTGGCCAATCGCAAGAAGGACGTAAATTATTACAAGTATCCATGTTTGTCCTATTTGGCAGATGAACTTTGATTCCAAGGAAAATGGTACAGGGAAAAGCTTTTCATGGGAAACCAAAGCGTCAATATCATATATCTCAGTAGGGAGAACATATGTCTATGGTGTCATAAAAAAATGAAAATTATTTCGAGTATCCATATTTGTCTCATTTGATAGACCAATATTGATTCTAAGGAAAATGCTAGAAAGAAAAGCTATTTTTAGGAAAGCAAAGCACCAATATCATGTATCCCAATGAGGAGAACACATCTCTATAGTATTACAAAAAGAATTGAAATTATTATGAGTGTCTATTTATATCTTTTTTTATGGATAAACTTTGATTCTATGGAAAATGCTAGAAATAAAAGCTTTTCTTGCCAAACCAAAGCATAAATATCATGTATCCCAATTAGGAGAACATGTCAGGGTGCCCAATCACAAAAAAAGGTTATTATTATGAGTATCCATGTTTTTCTCATTTGATGGACGAGCTTTAATTTTAAGGAAAATGGTAGAAAGAAAAGCTTTTCTTGGGAAACCAAAGCATCAATATCATGTATCTCAACATGGAGAATGTGTTATGTCGACCAATCAAAAGAACAATGTAAATCATTATAAGTATCTATGTTTATCCCATTTATCAAATGAACATTGATTTTAAGGAAAATGATTGAAAGAAAAGCTTTTCTTAGGAAACCAAAGCATTTGTATTATGTATCCCAATGAGGAGAACATGTCTATTGTAGCCAATCACAAAAAGAATGAAGATTATTACAAGAATCAAAGTCTATACCATTTTATGGATGAACTTTGATTCTAAGGAAAACGAAGGGAAAAAAGCTTTTCTTGTAAAACCAAAGCATCGATACCATGTATCCTAATAAGGAGAACCTTTTAATGGTGGCTAATAAAAAAAGAATTAAGATGATTACGAGAATCCATGTTTGCCTCATTTGATGGACGAACTTTGATTCTAAGGAAAATGGTGCAAAGTTTTTCATAGAAAACCAAAACAAAAATGTCATGTTTGTGTCATTTGAAAACCAAAGAAAAGTTTGTCTCATTTGATAAAGGAACTTTGATTTTAAGAAAAATGGCAAAAAAAAAAGCCTTTCTTTAGAAACCAAAGCATCAATGTTGTATATACCAATTGAAAGAATATGCTTATGGTAGCCAATCTCAAAAAGAATGTAAATTATTATGAGTATCAACATTTGTCCCAATTGACAGACAAACTTTGATTTTAAAAAAATGGTGAAAAGAAAAGCTTTCGTTAGGAAACAAACGAGAACATGTTTACGGTGGCCAATCACAAACAAAAAAAAAGAAATTATTATGAACATGCAAGTTTGTCTCATTTAACGGATGAACTTTGATAATGAGAAAATAGTGGAAAGAAAAGCTTTTCTTAGGAACCAAAGCATCAATATTGTCTATCCTAATTAGGAGAATATGACTATGTGGTCACAATAAAGGGAGTAGAGATTAGTTTGAGAATCAACGTTTGTCTCACTTGACGAACAAACATTGATCCTAAGGAAAATGGTGGAAAAAAAAGTTTTCCTAGGTAATCGAAGCATCAGTATTATATGTCCCAAGATGGAGAACTTGTTTATGGTGGCCAATCACAAGAAGAATGTAAATTATTATGACTCCACATTTGTCTCATTTGATAGATAAACTTTAATTCTACAAAAAAGAGAGAAAGATAAACTTTCCTTAGGATATTAGAGCAATGATATTGTGTATCCTAATGGGAAAATGTGTTTATGGTGGCTAATCATAGAAAGAGTGGAAATATTATGAGCATCCATATATTTCCTATTTCATAAATGAACTTTGAGTCTAAAGAAAGTGGTACAAAGAAAAGTTTTTCTAGGGAACCAAGGCATTAACATCATGTATCCCAATAAGGAGAACATGTTTATGGTGGTCAATCACAAAAAAGAATGAAAATTATTTTAAGTGTCTATCTTTGTCCAATGTCACAAATGAATTTTGATTTTAAGGAAAATGGTGGAAAGAAAAGCGTTTCTTAGCAAACCATAGCATCAAATCTTGTATAGCAATAAAGAGATCATATTTATGGTGGACAATCACAAAAGGAATAGAGATTATTATGATTATTCATGTTTATCTCATTTGATAGATAAACTTTGATTCTAAGGAAAACAGTGCAAAGAAAAGCTTTTCTTAGGGGAAAAAACATCATTTTCATATATCCCAATAGAGAGAACTTGTTTATGGTGGCCACTCACAAAAAGATTGTAAAGTATTACAAGTATCAATGTTTGTTTCATTTGATGGATGAACTTTGATTATGAAGAAAATGATGGAAAAAAAGCTTTTGCTAGAAAATCGAAGCATCAATATCGTGTATCCCAATAGAGAGAATGTGTTTATGTTGGCCAATCATAAGAAGAATGTAAATTATTATAAGTATCCATATTTGTCCTATTTGACATACAAACTTTGATTCTAAGGAAAATGGTGTAAAGAAAAGATTTCCTTAGGAAACCAAAGCATTAATATCATGTATCCTAAAGAGAAGAACAAGGTTATGCTGGCTAATTACAAAAAGAATGGAAATTATTTAAAGTATCCAAGTTTGTCTCATTTAACAGATGAGCTTTGATTTGAAGGAAAATGGTGGAGAGAAAAGCTTTCTTGTAAAAACAAAGTAAGAATATTTGGTATCCTAACGAAGAGAACTTGTATATGGAGCCAATCACAATAGGAATTGAGATTATTATGAGAATAAATATATGTCTTATTTGATAGAGGAACTTTAATTCTACAAAAAATAGTAGAAGGAGAAGCTTTCCAAAGGAAACTAAAGCATCAATATCTTGTATGCCAACATAGAGAATGCATTTATGGTGGACAATCGTTAAAAAGATGTAAATTATTATAAGTATCTACGTTTATCCCATTTGATAAACAAACTTTGACTCTAAGGAAAATGGTGCAGAGAATTACTTTTTTTACGGAATCCAAAGCAACAATATCATGTATACCAATGAGGAAAATGTGTTTATGTTGGCTAGTCACAAAAAGCATGTAAATTATTGCAAGTACCCACGTTTGCCCCATTTGAAAGATGAGCTTGGATTCTAAGTAATTCAATGGAAAGAAAAGCCTTTTTTAGTAAACCAAAGCATCAATATCATGCATTCGAATAGGGGAAACATGTTTGTGGTGGCTAATCACAAAAAGAATGAAAATTATTATGGGCATCCATGTTTGTTTCATTTAATGGATGAACTTTGACTCTAAGAAAAATGCCAGAAAAAAAGCTTTTGTTGCGAAACTGAGGCATGAGGAAAACTTGCTTATAGTGGCCAATCACAATAACAATAGGGATTATTATGAGAATCAATATTTGCCTCATTTGATAGGTGAACTTTGATTCTAAGGAAAATGGTGGAAGAAAAGCTTTTCTAGGGAATCCAAAGCATCAATATCGTGTATCCCAACATATAAAATGTGTTTATGGTGGCCAATCATAAGAAGGATGTAAAGTATTATGAGTCTCTATGTTTATCCCATTTGACAAACAAATTCTGATTCTAAAGAAAATGGTGTAAAGAAAAGCTTTTTTTGGGAAACAAAACATCAATATCTTGTATCCAAAGACGAGAACATGTTTATGGTGACCAATCAAAAAAAGAATGAAATTTATTTTGAACATCCATGTTTGCCCCATTTCATAGACGAACTTTGATTTAAAGGAAAAGGTGGAAATAAAATCTTTTCTTAGAAAACTAAAATGTCAATATCACTTATTCTAATGAGAAAGTCATGTTTATTGTGGCTAATCACAAAAGGAATGGAAATTATTATAAGAATCCATGTTTTTTATTTGATGAAAGAACTTTGATTCTAATGAAAATGGAGCAAAGAAACATTTTTTCTTAGGAAACCAAGCATCAATATCATGCATCCCAATAAAGAGAATGTGTTTATGGTGGCCAGTCACAAAAAGAATGCAAATTATTATGATCATCCATGTTTCTCTCATTTGACGAAAGAACTTTGATTCTAAGGAAAATGGTGGAAAGAAAAGCTTTTCTTGTGAAGTCGAAGCAACAATATTATGTCTCTTAATAAGGAGAAGTTGTTTATAGTGGCCAATCATAATAAGAATAGAGATTACTATATGAATCAATGTTTGTCTCATTTGATGGATGAACTTTAATTTAGAGGAAAATGTTGGAAGAAAAAGCTTTTCTTAGGGAACCAAAGCATCAATATCTTGCATCCTGCCATATAGAATGTGTTCATGGTGGCCAATAATTAAAAGGATATAAATTTTATGAATATCCATGTTTATCCCATTTGATAAACGATCTTTGATTCTAAGAAAAATGGTGCAAAAAAAGCTTTTCCTATGAAACCTAAGCATCAATATCATGTATCCTAAAAAAGAGAATATGTCTATGGTGGCCAATCAAAACAAGAATGAAAATTATTTTGAGTATCCACATTTTTCCCATTTCATAGATGAACTTTAATTTAAAGGAAAATGGTAGAACAAAAAACTTTTCTTGGGAAACAAAAGCATTAATATCATTCACCCCAATAAGGAGGTCATGCTTACTATGGCCAATCATAAAAGGAATAGAGGTTATTCTGAGAATCCATGTTTTTCATTAGATAGATGAACTTTGATTGTAAGGGAAATGGTGAAAAAAATTTTTTTTGGGGGAAATAAAAGCATCAATATCATGTATCCCAATTGGGAGAAAGTTTATATGGTGGCCAATAACAAAAAGAATGTAAATTATTATGAGTATCCATATTTGTCTCATCTGATAGATGAACTTTAATTCTAAGGAAAATGTGGGAAAGAAAAGCTTTTCATGGGAAACTGAAGCATCAATATTATGTAACCCAACATGAAGAACGTGTTTGTAGTGGTCAATCATAGAAAAAATTTAGATTATTACGAGTATTAATGTTTGTCCCATTAATAGATAAACATTGATTTTAAGGAAAATAGTCCAAAGAAAACCTCTACTGGGGAAACCAAAGCAATCAATATCGTGTATCTCAAAGAGGAGATTGTGTTTACAGTGGCCAATCACAAAGAGAATGGAAATTATTATTAGTTTCCATGTTTGTCTCATTTAATGGATGAACTTTGATTCTAAGGAAAATAATGGAAGTAAAAGCTTCTCTTGGGAAACCAAAGCATTTATTTCGTGTATCGCATCAGGGAAAACATGTTTATGGTTACAAATCACAAAAAGAATGTAAATTATTACATTTGATAGACGTTTTCCTATTTAATGGATAGACTTTAATTCTAACAAAAATAGCATGAAGAAAAGCTTTTTATAGGAAACAAAGCATCAATATCATGTATCCCAATGAGAAAAATGTGTTTATGATTGCCAATCACAAAAGGAATGGAAATTATTATGAGTATTCATGTTTGTCTTATTTGATAGTTAAACTTTGATTCTAAGGAAAAAAATGGAAAGAAAAGCCTTTCTTGGGAAACCAAAGTGTCAATATTGTGTATCCTAATTGAAAAATCATGTTTATGGTGGCTAATCGCAAAAAAAATGTAAATTATTATGAGTATCCACATTTCTCCTAATTAACAGACAAACTTTGACTCTAAGGAAAATGGTGGGAAGAAAAGCTTTTGCTTGGAAACCAAAGCATCAATATCATGTTTATGGAGGCCATTCATAAAAGGAAAAGAGATTATTATGAGAACCTATGTTTGTCTCATTTCACAGATGAGTTTTGATTCTAAACGAAATGGTGGAAAGAAAAGATTTTCTTGGAAGACCAAAGCATCAATATCATATATCTCAATGAGGAAAACTTGTTTGTGGTGGCCAATCATAAAATTAATGGAGAGAATGGTAGAAAAAAGGCTTTTCTTAGGGAAGCATAGCATCAATATCATTTATCCTAGCATGGAGAACATGTTTATGGTGGCCAACCATAAGATGAATATTAATTATTACAAGTATCCACTTTTGTCCCATTTGACAGATGAACTTTGATTTTAAGGAAAAATAATGGAAAGAAGAACATTTCTTGGGAAACCAAAGCATCAATATCGTGTATCCCAATGAGGAGAATGTGTTTTCGGTAGCTAATCACAAAAAGAATCAAAATTATTATGAGTATCCATGTTTGTCTCTTTTGACTGACAAACTTTGAATCTAAGGAAAATGGTGGAAAGAAAAGTTTTTTGTAAAGCTAATGCATCAATACTGTGTATCCCAATGAAGAGAACATGTTTATGATGGCCAATCACAACAAGAATGAGATTAGTATAAGAATCATTGCTTGACCTATTTGACGGATGAATTATGATTCTAAGAAAAATGATGGAAGGAAAAGCTTTTCATGGAAGACTAAAGCATCAATATCATGTATCCTAAAGTAAGGAATGTGTTTATGGTGTCCAATCACAAGAAGGATGTAAATTATTACAAGTATCAATGTTTGTTCTATTTGAGAAATGAACTTTGATTTTAAGGAAAATGGTGCAAAAGAAAGCTTTTCTTGGGAATCCAAAGCATCAATATCATGTATCGCAATGAGAAGATGACTAATCATAAATGAATATTATTTTAAGTAGCCATGTTTGTCCCACTTCACAAAGGAACTTTGATTCTAAGGAAAATGATGGAAAAAAAAAAGCATTTTTTGGGAAACTAGGGCATCAATATCATGTATCAGAAAGAGGAGATCATGTTTATGGTAGCCAATCACAAAAGAAATGGAGATTATTATAAGAATCTATGTTTGTCTCATTTGGTGGATGAACTTTGATTCTAAGGAAAATGGTATAAAGAAAAGCTTTTCTCGAGAAAGCAAAGCATCAATATCATGTATCCCAATAAAGAAAACTTATTTACAATGGCTAATCACAAAAAGAATGTAAATTGTTACGAATATCCATGTTTGTCTCGTTTAATGGATGAACTTTTATTCCAAGGAAAATGGTGAAAAGAAAAACTTTTGCTGGGAAACCAAACCATCAATATCATGCATCCTAACAAAGAAGATGTGTTTGTGATGGTCGATCACAAAAAGAATGTGCTTATCCTATTTGGCAGACAACCTTTGATTCTAAGGAAAATGGTGTAAGGAAAGGCTTTTCTTCAGAAATTAAGGCATCAATATCATGTATCCCAACAAGGAGAATATGGTTTCGGTGGCCAGTCACTATAAAGATGGAAATTATTAATAGTGTGCATGTTCATCTAATTTGACAGAATAACTTTAATTCTAAGGAAAACAGTGGAAAGAAAAGCTTTTCTTACAAAACCAAAGCAAGAATATTGTATTTCCCAAAGAGGAAAACTTGTTTATGGTGGCCAATAAAAAAAAGAATAGAGATTATTATGAGAATTAATATTTGTCATATTTGAAAAACAAACATTGATTCTACAAAAAATGGCAAAGGAAAAATTTTTCTTGGGAAACTAAAGCATCAATATCGTGTATCCCACTAAAAAGAACGCATATATGGTGGCCAATCGCAAGGAGGATGTAAAATGAACTTTGATTCTAAGGAAAATGTGCAAAAAATAACTTTTCTTATGAATCCAAAGCATCAATACCATGTATCCAATAAGAAAAACATGTTTATGGTGGCCAATCCCAAAAAGAATGTAAATTCTTACGTGTATCCACATTTATCCTATTTGACCAATAAACTTTGATTCCAAGGAATATGGTGGAAAGAAAAACCGTTATTGGGAAAATAAAGAATTAATATCATGTATCCAAATGAGAGGAAATGCTTATGGTGGCCAATCACAAAAAAGATGAAAATTATTACAAGTATCCATGTATGCATCATTTGATGAATGAATTTTGATTCTAATGAAAATGGTGGAATGAGATGCTTTTTTATGAAATCAAAGCAATGATATCATATATTGCAATGAGAAGAACTTGTATATAGTGACTACTCACAAGAAAAATGGAGATTATTATGAAAATCAATGTTTATCTCATTTTATTTATAAGCTTTGATTCGAAGGAAAATAGTAGAAAGAAAAGCTCTTCCTAGGAAACCAAAATATCAATATCATGTATCCCAATGTATAAAATGTGTTTATGGTGGCCAATCACAAGATGGATGTAAATCACTATAAACATCCAAGTTTGTCCCATTTGGCAAATAAATTTTGATTCTAAGTAAAATGGTGCAAAGAAAAACAATTCTTGGGAAACCAATGCATCAATATCATGTGTCCTAATGAGAAAAATGTGTCTATAGTGGCCAAACATAAAAAGAATGAAAATTATTTTAAGAATCAATGTTTGTCTTATTTAAGGGATGAACTTTGATTCTAGGGAAAATGGTGAGAAGAAAAGCTTCTATTGGGAAACCAAAGTATCAATATCATGTATCCCAATGGAGATGATACAAGAATCGATGTTTGTCTCAACTGATGGATGAACTTTGATTCGAAGAAAATTGGTTCAAAAAAAAGCTTTTTTCCTTGGAAAGCAAAGCATTAATATCATGTATCCTAATGAAAAGAACATGTTTATGGTGGCCAATCACAAAACAAAAGTAAATTATTATGATAGTCCACATTTATCCTATTTGACTGAGTTTTGATTTGAAGGATAAATGGTGCAAAGAAAAGCTTTTCTTGCGAAACCAAAGCATCAATATCATGTATCCTAATTAGTAGAACATGTTCATGGTGCCTAATCACAAAAAGAAAAGAGAATTTTACAAGGATCAATGTCTGTCTTGCTTGATAGACTAACTACGATTCTACAAAATGTAGTGGAAAGAAAAGCTTTTCATGGGAAACCAAAGCATCAATAGTATGTACCCTAATAGGGAGAATGTGCTTATGGTGGCCAACCACTAAAAGAATGTAAATTAACACAACTATCTGCATTTGTCCCTTTTGGCACATGAGCCTTAATTCTAAGGAAAATGGTGAAAAGAAAAGCTTTTCTTGGGAGACCAAAGCATCAGTATCATGTATCCTAATGAGAAGAACCTTTTTATGGTGGCCAGTCATAAAAAGAATGGAGATTATTATAAGAATCCATGTTTATCTCATTTGATGGATGAACTATAACTTTAAGAAAAATGGTAGAAAAAGAGGTTTTTCTTGAGAATCCAAAGCATCAATATCGTGCATCCCAACATATAAAACATGTTTATGATGGCCAATCATAAGAAAGATGTAAATTATTATGAGCATCCATGTTTATCCCACATGAAAAGTGAATTTAGATACTAAGCATGATGGTGCAAAGAAAAGCTCTTTTTGGGAAATCAAAGTGTCAATATCATATACCTTAATGAGGAGAATATGCCTATGGTGGCCAATCATAAAATGAATAAAAATTATTTTAAGTATCCATGTTTGTCTCTTTTAAGGGATAAACTTTGATTTTATCGAAAATGATAGAAAGAAAAGATTTTCTTGGGAAACCAAAGTATCATCATTAAGTATCCCTATGAGGAAAACCTTTTTATGCCGACCAATTAGAAAAAGAAAGGAGATTATTATGAGAATCCTTATTGGTCTTATTTGATGGTTGAATTTTGATTCTAAGGAAAATGGTGCAAAGTAAAGCTTTTCATAGGAAACCAAAGCACCAGTATGATGCATCCCAATGGAAAGAATGTGTTTGTAATAGCAAATCACAAAAAGAATGTAAATTATTATGAGTATCCATCTTTGTCTCATTAGATAGATGAACTTTGATTCTAAGGAAAATGGTGAAAAGAAAAGCTTTTCATGGGAAACCAAAGCATTAATATTGTGTAACCTAACATGGAGAACATGTTTATTATGGCCAATCAAAGGAAGGATATAGATTCATATGAATATCCAAGTTTGTGCCATTGATAGACCAACTTTGATTCTAAGTAAAATGGTGGAAAGAAAAGCATTTCCTGGGAAACCAAAGCATCAATATTTTGTATCCTAAAGTAGAGATTTTGTTTATGGTGGCCAATCACAAAAAGAATGTAAATTATTATTAGTATCAACATTTTTCCCATTTGATAGATGAACTTTGATTCTAACAAAAACAATGTAAAGAAAAGTTTTTCATGGGAAGCCAAAGCCTTAATATTGTTTATCCCAATAAGAAGGACGTGTTTATGGTTACTAATCACAAAAGGAATGCAAATTATTATAAGTAACATGTTTGTCTTATTTGACAATGAACTTTGATTCTAAGGAAAATAGTGGAAGGAAAAGCTTTTCTTAGGAACCCAAAGCATCAAAATTGTGTACCCAAATGGAAGGGATGTCTTTATGGTGGTTAATCACAAAAAAATGTGAATTATTATTAGTATCCACGTTTCCACCAAGGAGAATGGTGGAAAATAAACCTTTTGTTTAAAAACCAAAGCATCAATATCATGTATCCTAATAAGGAAAAATGTTTATGGCGGCCAATCATAAAAAGTAAGGAGGTTGTTACAAGTATCCATGTTTGCCTTATGTTTGATGGATGTGCATTGATTCTAAGGGAAATGGTGGAAAGAAAAGATTTTCTTGAGTAACCAAAGCATCAATATCGTGTATCCGAATAAGGAGAACATGTTTATGATGGCCAATCATAAAAAGAATAGAGATTATTGTGAGAATCAATGTTTTTCTCATTTGATGGGTAAACTTTGATTCTAAGAAAATGGTGGAAAGAAAAGCTTTTCCTGAGGAACCAAAGCATCGATGTTATGTGGCCTAACCTAGGAAAATGATTCTAAGGAATGCAGTGGAAGTAAAAAATTTTCATGGGAGACCAAAGCATTAAGATCGTGTATTCCAAAGTAGAGAATGTGCTTGTGGTGGCCAATTGGAAGAAATATGTAAATTATTAACAGTATACAAGTTTATCCAATTTAACAAATGAACTTTGATTCTAGGGAAAATGGTACAAATAAAAGCTTTTCTTGGGAAATCTTTTCTTGGAAAATCTTTTCCTAGGAAAAAAAACTTTTTCTTGAGAAACCAAAACACCTATGTCGCGCATCCTAATGAGGATAATGTATTTTCAACAGCCAATCACAAAAAGAATAGAACTTATTATTAGTATCCATATCTGTCTCTTTGGACGGACCAACTTTGAATATATAAAAAATGGTGAAAAGAAAAGCTTTTCTTGTAAAACTAAAGCATCAATATTATGTATCCCAATAAAGGGAACTTGTTTACCATGGCCAATGACAACAAAAATGGAGATTCTTATGAGAATCACTATTTGCCTCAATTGATGAATGAATTTTAATTCTAAAGAAAATGGTGCAGGAAAAAGCTTTTCATGGGATACCAAAGAATCAACATCATGTATCCCAAAGTAGAAAATGTGTTTATGGTGGCTAATCATAAGAAGGATGTAAATTATTAAGAGTATCAAGTTTGTCCCATTTGACAAATGAACTTTGACTCTAGGGAAAATGGTGAAAAGAAAAACTTTTCTTGGGAAACCAAGCATTAATATCATGTATCCTATTAAGGGGGTGACCAATCACAAAAAGAATAAATATTATTTTGAATATCGACATTTGTCCTATTTCACAGAAAAATTTTGATTCTAAGGAAAATGTAGGATGAAAAACTTTTCTAAGGAAACGAAGGCATCAATATCATGTATCCCAAAGAGGAGATCATGTTTATGGCCGTCAATCACAAAAGGAGTGGGATTATTATGAGAATTCATGTTTCTCTCATTTGATGAATTAAATTTGATTCTAAAGAAAATGGTAGAAAGAAAAACTTTTCTCGAGAAAGTAAGGATCAATATCATATCCTAATAGAGAGAATGTGTTTACGGTGGCTAATCACAAAAAGAATGTAAGTTATTACAAGTATCCACGTTTGTCTCATTTGACAAATGAACTTTGATTCTAAAGAAAAATGGTGGAAATAAAACCTTTTCTTGGTAAACTAAAGCATCAATGTCATGTATCCTAACAAAGACAATGTGTTTATGATGGCTAATCATAAAAAAATATGTTTGCCCTAATTGATAGATGACCTTTGATTTTAAGGAAAATGGTGTAACGAAAGGCTTTTATTGGGAAACCAAGGCAGGAATATCATGTATCCCACTCAAGAAAACGTGTTTATGGTGGCTAATCACAAAAGAGATGGAAATTACTAGGACCATCCATGTTTGTCTCATTTGACAGATGAACATTAATTCTAAGGAAAATAGTGGAAAGAAAAACCTTTTTTAGAAAACTAAAGCAAAAATATCATTTATCCCCAATGAGAACTTGTTTATAGTGGCCAATCACAAAAAGAATGAAGATTATTATGAGAATTACTATTTACCCAATTTCATAGACAGACTTTGATTTTACAAAAAAATGGTGGAAGAAAAAGCTCTTCTTGGGAAACTAAAACATCAATACCATGTATCCCAATGAAGAGAATGTGTTTATGGTGGCCAATCACAAGAAGGATGTATATTATTATGAGTATCCATGTTTGTCCCATTTGGTAAATAAAATTTGATTCTAAGAAAAATGATGCAAAGAACAGCTTTTCTTGATAATGCAAAGCATCAATATCATGTATCCCAATGAGAATAACGTGTTTATGGTGGCCAATCCCAAAAGAAATGCAAATTCTTACGAATGTCCACATTTGTCCTATTTGACCAATAACCTTTTAATCTAAGGAATATGGTGGAAAAAAAAGGGTTTTTTTAAGAAACCATGGAATCAATATTGTGCATCCAAATGAAAAAAATGTGTTTATGGTGGCCAATGATAAACTGAATGGAAATTATGATGAGTATCCATGTACGCCTCATTTGATGGATGAACTTTCATTCCAAGAAAATGGTTGAAATTAAAGGAAAAATATCAAGTATCTTAATAATGAGAACTTGTTTATTATGGCCAATCACAAGAAGAATGAAGATTGTTACGAGAATTAATGTTTATCTCATTCCATGGATAAACTTTGATATAAAGAAAAAGAGTGGAAAGAAAAGCTCTTCTTGGGAAATCTGAACATAAATATCTTGTATCCCACAATATAGAACGTGTTTACAATGGCCAATCACAATAAAGATGCAAAGTATTTCAAGCACTAAAGTTTGTCATATTCGACAAATGAACTTTGATTCAAACGAAAATGGTGTAAAGAAAAGTTTTTATTGGGACACCAAAGTGTCAATATCATGTGTCCCAATAAGAAGAATGTCTCTGTGGTTGTTAATCATAAAAGGAACAAAAATTGTTTTGAGTATCCATATTTGTCTCATTTAAGGGATGAACTTTGACTCTAAAGAAAATGGTGGAAAGAAAAGCTTTTCTTAGGAAACCAAAATATCAATGTCATATATCCAAATGAAAAGAACCTTTTTAAGAAGACCAATCACAAAAAAAGTGGAGATTACATGAGAGCCCTTGTTTGTCTAATTTGACAGATGACTTTTAATTCTAAGGAAAATGGTGTAAAGAAAGGCTTTTCTTTAAAGATCAAGGCATCGATATCATGTATCTTAATAAGGAGATGGTGGCTAATCACAAAAGCAAAGGAAATTATTAGAGTATGCATTTTTGTCTTATTTGATGGATGAACTTTCATTCTAAGGAAAACATTGGAAAGAAAATATTTTCATATGAACCAAAGCAGGAATATTGTATATCCTAATTAGGAGAACTTGTTTATGGTCACCAATCACAAAAAGAATGGAGATTATTATAAGAACCAATGTTTGTCTTATTTGATAGACGAACATTGATTCTACAAAAAGCAATGGAAGGTCAAGCTTTTCTTGGGAATCTAGAGTATTAATATAGTATATCCTAATAAAGAGAACACATTTGTAGTGGCCAATCACATGAAGGATGTAAATTATTATGAGTATCCATGTTTGTCTCATTAGACAAGCCAGCTTTGATTCTAAGGAAAATAGTGCAAATAACAACTTTTATTGGGAATCTAAAGCATCAATATCATATATCCCAATGAAGAGAATATGTTTATGGTGGCTAATTCCAAAAAGAATGTAAATTCTTACAATTATTCACATTTGTCCAATTTGACCAATGAACTTTGATTCTAAGGAATGTGGCAGAAAGAAAAGTTTTTCTTAGGAAATTAAAGCATCAATATCGTGTATCCAAATGAAAAAATCTGTTTATAGTGGCCAATCATAAAAACAGTGGAAAATTGTTATAAGTATCTATGTTTGCCTCATTTGATATATAAACTATGATTTTAAGGAAAATGGTAGAAAGAAAAGCTTTTCTTTTGAAATCAAAGTGACAATATCATGTATCGTAATGAGAAAAACTTGTTTTCAGTGGTTGATCACGAGAAGAATGAAGATTATTATAAGAATCAATGTTTGTTTAATTTTATGGATGAACTTTGACTTAAAGGAATATAATGGATGGAAAAGCTTTTCTTAGGAAATCAAAACATCAGGAAATCCCAGCGTATAGAATGTGTTTATGGTTGCTAATCGTAAGAATGATGTAAATTATTATGAGCCTCCACGTTTATGCCATTTGACAAATGAACTTTGATCCCAAGGAAAATGGTGAAAGCAAAAGCTTTTCTTGGGAAACCAATGGGTCAATATCTTATGTCCCAATGAGGAGAATGAGCCTATGGTGGCCAATCAAAAAAAGAATGAAAATTATTTTAAGTATCCACGTTTATCTCATTTGAGGGATGAACTTTGATTCTAAGGAAAATTGTGGAAAAAAAGCTTTTCTTGGGAAACCAAAGTATGAATATCATGTATCCTAATGAGGAAAATTAAGTCGCTAATCACAAAAAGAATAAAGATTATATAAGAATTGATGTTTGTCTTATTTGATGGATGAACTTTGCTTCTAAGAACAATGGTGTAAAAAAAAGCTTTTCTCAAGAAATCAAAGCATCAATGTCTTGTATCACAATAGAAAAACTTGTTTATAGTGGCCCATCACAAAATGAATGTAAGTTATTATAAGCATCCATGTTTATCGCATTTTACAAAGGATCTTTGATTCTAAGGAAAATAGTGCGAAAAAAAGCTTTTACTGTGAAACCAAAGCATCAATATCATGTATCTCAATTGGTGGAACGTGTTGATGGTATCACAAAAAAGAAAAAATATTATTACAAGAGTCAGTGTTTGTCTTGTTTGATGGACTAACTATGATTCTACGAAAAATGGTAGAAGAAAAAGCTTTTCTTGGAAACCAAAGCATCAATATTATGTATCCTAATGGAAATAATGTGCTTATGGTGGCCAATCAGAAAAAGAATGTAAATTAACATGAGAATCAGCATTTGTCCCTTTTCACACATGAACTTTCATTCTAAGGGAAATGGTGGAAAGAAAAGCTTTTTCTGGGAAACTAAAGCGTCATTATTGTGTTCCTAATAAAGAGAACACGTTTATGGTGGCAAATTGCAAAAATAATGAAAATTTTTATGAGTATCAATATTTATCTCATTTGATAAATGAACTTTGATTCTAAGAAAAAAGGTGGAAAGAAATGCGTTTCTTGGAAAGGCAAAGCATCAACATCGTATATCCTAATGGAGAGAACATGATTATGGTGGCCAACCATGAGAGGAATGTAGATTATTATAAGTATCCTTGTTTATCCCATTTGACAAATAAAGTTTGATTTTAAGGAAAATGGTGGAAAGAAAAACTTTTCATGGTAAATTAAAGCATAAATATCATGTATTCCAATAAAAGGAACCTTTTTATGGTGGGCAGTCATAAAAAGAATAAAGATTATTACAAGAATCCATGTTTGTCTCGTTTGATGAATGAACCATGATTCTGAGGAAAATGGTCAAAAGAAAGGCTTTTCTTGAGAATCCAAAACATTAATATTGTGTATCCCAATGTAAAGAACATGTTTATAGTGGCCAATCATAATAAGCATCCATGCTTGTCCATTTTGACAAATGACGTTTGATTCTAAGGGTAATGGTGCAAAGGAAAGCTTTTTCTGAAAAACCCAAAGCATCAATATCATGTACCCTAACGAGGAGAATCTATCTATGGTGGGCAATAATAAAAAGATCAAAAATTATTTTTAGTATCAATGTTTGTCTCCTTTGAAGGATGAACTTTGATTCTAAGGAAAATGGTGGAAAAAAAAGCTTTTCTTGGGAAACCAAAGCATCAATATGATGTATGTAATGAGAAGAAGCTTTTTATGGTGGCCAATCACAAAAAGATTGGAGATTATTATGAGAATTCATGTTTGTCTTATTTGATGGATGAACTTCGATTCTAAGGAAAATGGTGTAAAGAAAAGCTTTGTTTTTTTTTTTGAAAAACCAAAGCATCAATATCAAGTACCCAATGAAGAAAATTTGTTTACAATGGCCAATCACAAAAGGAATGTGAATTATTATGAGTATCCATCTTTGTCTTATCTGATAAATGAGCATTGATTCCAAGAAAAATAGTGAAAAGAAAAGCTTTTCATGGGAAACCAAAGCATTAATATCATGTATCCCAATCAAAAGAATGCATTTACAGTGGCCAGTCACGAAAAAAATGTAAATTACTATAAGTATCCAAGTTTATCTAATCAACATATAAATTTTGACTTTAAGGAAAATAGAGGAAGGAAAAGCTTTTCTTAGGAAATAGATCATCAATATTGTATATCCTATTCTGGAGAACTTTTTTATAGTGGCCAATCATAGGAAAAATGTAGATTACTACGAGCATCCATATTTGTCCTATTGATAGATGAACTGATGTTAAGGAAAATAATGGAAAGAAAAATTGTCTTTCTTGGAAAAGCAAAGCATCTATATTGTGTATCCAAAGAAGAGATTGTGCCTATGGTGGGCAATCACAAAAGGAATGAAAATTATCACAAGTACCCATGCCTATCTCTTTTGGTGGACGAACTTTAATTTTAAGGAAAATAAAGGAAGGAAAAACTTTTCTTGGGAAAACAAAGCATCAATATCGTGTACCAAATGGAGAGAACATGTTTACGGTTACGAATCATAAAAAGAATGTAAATTATTACGAGTATTGACATTTGTCTTATTTGATAGATTAACTTTGATTCTAATGAAAATAGTGTAAAGAAAAGCTTTTCATGGGAAACCAAAGCATTAATATCATGTATCCTAATGAGGAAAGTATGTTTATGATTTCCAATCACAAAAGGAATGTAAATTATTATGAGTATCCATGTTTGTCTTATTTGATAGATGAACTTTATTTTGAGGAAAATAATGGAAAAAAAGCTTTTCTTAGGAAATCGAAGCATCAATATCATGTATTCTAATGGAGAGAATGTGTTTGTGGTGGTTAATCATAGAAAAAATGTAAATTTTTGCAAGTACCCTAATTTTCACCTAGGTAAATGATGGAAAAAAAGCTTTCATTTAGAAATCAAAGCATTAATATCATGTATCCCAATGAGTAAAACATATTTATGATGGCCAATCACAAAAAGAAAAGAGATTATTTACAAGTATCCATGTTTGTCTATTTGATATATGAGCTTTGATTCTGAGGGAAATGGTGGAAAAAAAAGTTTTTCTTAGGAAACCGAAAGATCAATATTTTATATCCCAATAAGGTGAACGTGTTTATGGTGGCCAATCAAAAAAAGAATAGAGATTATTATGAGAATCAATGTTTGTCTCATTTGTTAGACAATCTTTAATTCTAAGGAGAATGGTGGAAATAGATCCTTTCCTTGGAGAACCAAAGCATCAATATTATGTATTCCAACCTAGAAAACATGTTTGTTATGGCTAATCACAGGATGAATGTTAATTATTATGGGTATTCCATTTGTCCCATTTGACAGATGAACTTTGTTTCTAAGGAAAATACTAAAAATAAGAACTTTTTTTGGAAACCAAAGCATTAATATCGTGCAGCCAATCACAAAAGGAATGGAAATTATTACAACTATCCATGTTTGTCTCTTTTGATGAACAAACATTGAATTGAAGGAAAATGGTAAAAAAATGCTTTTCCTACATAAGTAAAGCATCAATATTATGTATCCCATTGAGGGAACTCGTTTACTATGTCCAATCACAACAAGAATGGGGATTGTTAGGAGAATCATTGTTTATCTCATTTGATGGGCAAATTTTGATTTTAAGGAAAATAGTAGAAGGGAATATTTTTCATCGCAGACCAAACCATCAATACCATATATCCTAAAGTAGAGAATGTGTTTATGGTGGCCAATCACAAGAAGGATGTAAATTATTACAAGTATTCATGATTGTCCCATTTGACAAACAAACTTTAATTCTAGGGAAAATAGCACAAAGAAAAGCTTTTCTTGGGAAACCAAAGGGTTAATATCATATATCCTAATAAAGAGGTGACTAATCACAAATAGAATGAATATTATTTTGAGTATCCACTTTGTCCTATTTCATAGACAAACTTTGATTCTAAAGAAAATAGTGGAAAGAAGAGTTTTTCTTGTGAAACCAAGGCTTTAATATCATGTATCCTAAAGAGAAGACCAAGTTTATGGTGGCCAATCATAAGAGAACTGGAAACTATTATGAGAATCCATGTTTTTCTCCTTTGATGGTTGAAATTTGATTCCAAGGAACATTGTATAAAGAAAATCTTTTCTCGAGAAAGCAAAGCATCAAAATTATGTATCCCAGTGGAGACATTGTGTTTATAGTGGCCAATCACAAAAAGAATGTAAATTATTGCACATATCCATGTTTCTCTTATTTGAGGGATGAATTTTGATTGGAAGAAAAATTATGGAAAAAAGCTTTTGTTGGGAAACCAAAGTATCAATATCGTGTATCATAATGAGAAGACCCTTTTTAAGGCAGCCAATCACAAAAAAAAATGTAGATTTTATAAGAATCTATGTTTGTCTTATTTGATAGTGCAACTTTGATTATAAGGGAAACGGTGAAAACAAAAGCTTTTCTTGTGACACCAAAGCATCAATATCGTATATCCCAATTAGTAAAACATATTCATGGTGCCTAATCACAAAAAGAAAAGAAGCTATTACAAAAGTAGTAAATGTTTGGTTTATTCGATGGACTAACTACAATTCTATGAAAAATAATGGAATGAAAAGCTTTTCTTAGGAAACCATAAAATCATACCGTGTATCCTAATAGGGAGAATGTGCTTATGATGGCCAATCATAAAAACAAATTAGATTAACATGAGCATTCACATTTATTTTTATTTACATATAAACTTTGATTCCAAAGGAAATGGTGCAAAGAAAAGCTTTACCTGGGATGCCAAAGCATTAATATCGTGTATTCCAATAAGGAGAACATGTTTATGGTGGCAAATTATAAAAACATGAAAATTATTATGAGTATCTATATTTGTCTCATTTAACAGACGGACTTTGATTCTAAAGAAAATGGTGGAATGAAATGCTTTTCTTAGGAAAGTAAAACATCAGTATCATGTATCCCAATAGAGAGAACATGCTTATAGTGGCCAATCATGAGAAGAATTTAAATTATTATAGGTATCCATGTTTGTTCTATTTGAGAAATGAGGTTTGATTTTAAGGAAAGTGGTGGAAAAAAGGTTTTCTCGAGAAACCAAAGCATTAATATTATGCTCCCAATGAGAAGAAACTTTTTATGATGGCCAATTAGAAAAAGAATAGAGATTATTGTGAGAATCAATGTTAGTCTAATTTGATAGATGAACTTTGATTCTAAGAAAAATAGTACAAAGAGAAGCTTTTCTTCAAAAGCATCAATATCGTGCATTCCAATATGTAGAATGTGTTTATGGTGACTAAGCTACAAGAATGATGTAAATTATTTTGAGCATCCATGTTTGTCCCATTTGACAATTAAACTTTGATTCTAAGGAAGAAAGTGCAAAGAAAAGCTTTTCTTGAGAAACTAAAAGCATCAGTATCATGCATCCTAATGAGGAGAGTGCGTCTAGAGGGCCAATCATAAAAAGAATGAAAATTATTTTGAGTATCCATATTTGCCTTATTTGAGTGCTGAATTTTGTTTTTAGGGAAAATGGTGGAAGGAAAATATCAATATTGTGTATCATAATGAGGAGAATTATTTTATGGTGGCCAATCACAGAAAGAATAGAGATTATTATGAGAATCAACATTTGTCTGATTTGATGGATAAACTACGACTCTAAGGAAAATGGTGCACAAAAAAGCTTTTCCGTGAAAGCCAAAGCATCAATATTATGTATTCCAATAGAGAGAATATGTTTATGGTGGCCAATTAGAAAATAAAATGTAAATTATCACGAGCATCCATGTCTATCCCATTTGGCAAATAAACTTTGATTATAAGGAAAATGGTGCAAAGAAAGGCTTCTCTTGGAAAACCAAAGCATCAATAACATGTATCCCAATAGGGAGAATGTGTCTATTATGGCTAATCATTAAAAGAATGAAAATAATTTTGAGTATCCATGTTTGTCTCATTTAAGGGTTGAACTTTATTTTTGGGGAAAGTGATGGAAAGAAAAGCTTTTATTGCAAAACCAAGGTATCCATATCATGTATCCTAATAAGGAGAACCCTTTTACGGTGGCCAATTCTTGAAAAGAATGGAGATTATTATGAGAATCGACGTTTGTCTTATTTGATGGATTGACTTTGATTTTAAGGAAAACGGTGCAAAAAAAAAGCTTTGCTTAGGAAACCAAAGCATCAATATTGTGTATCCAAATGGAGAGAACGTGTTTATGGTGGCCAATCACAAAATGAATGTAAATTATTACGAGCATTCATGTTTGTTCTATTTGACTGATAAACTTTGATTATAAGGAAAATTGTGTAAAGAAAAGTTTTTCTTAAGAAACCAAAGCATCAATATCATGTATCACAATGAGGAAAGCATGTTCATGGTGCCTAATCATAAAAAGAAAAGAGATTTTTAGGAGAATCAATGTTTATCTCATTGATGGATTAACTTTGACTCTATGAAAAATAGTGGATGAAAAAGCTTTTCTTAGGAAACTACTGCATCAATATTGTGTATCCTACTAGAGAGAATATGCTTATGGTGGCCAATCACAAAAGGAATGTAAATTAATGTGAGTATTCACATTTATCCTTTTTGGCACATGAACTTTGATTTGAAGGAAAATGGTAGAAAGAAACCTTTTCCTGGGAAATCAAAGGATTAATATCTTGGATCCTAATAAAGAGAACATGGTTATGGTGGAACATTGCAAAAAGAATGGAAGTTATTATGAGTATCCATGTTTGTCTCATTGACTAACGGACTTTGATTCTAAGGAAAATGGTGGAAAAAAATACTTTTCCGAGTAAGCAACATATCAATATCATGTATCCCAATAGAGGAATGCGGTTATAGTTACCAACCACAAAAAGAATGTAAATTATTATATGTATCAACGTTTGTCCTATTTGATAGATGAAGTTTAATTCTAACGAAAATGGTGGAAATAAAAGTTTTCATTGTAAAAACAAAACATTAATCTAATGTATCCTAAAATGGAAAACCATTTTATTATGTCCAATAACAAAAAAATAGAAATTATTACAAGAATCCTTATTTGTCTCATTTGATAGATGAACTTTGTTTCTAAGGAAAATGGGGCAAAGAAAAGCTTTTCTTGGGAATCCAAAGCATCAATATCATGTATCCTAATGAGGAAAACATGTTTATGTGTGATCAACCACAAAGAGTTTGCATGTTTGTCTCATTTGATGGATGAACCTTGATTATAAGGAAAATGCTGGAAAGGAAAGCTTTCCTTGTGAAACCCAAGCATCAATATCATGTATTCAGTTAGAAGAGCATGTTCATGGTGCCTAATCACAAATGAAAGAAGATTATTACAAGTATCCATGTTTGTCTTATTTAATAGATGAACTTTGATTTTACAAAAAATAAGGGAAACAAAAGCATTTCTTGGGAAATGAAAGTATTAATATTGTGCATCCCAATGAGAAGAACATGTTTGTCTTAGGAAACTAATGTTTGTCTAAAGGACAAATTTTAATTCTAAAGAAAATGGTTGAAAGAAACCTTTTTTTTGGGAAACCAAAGGTCAATATTATGTATCCTAACATGGAGAACATGTTTATAGTGGTCAGTCATAAGAAGGATGTAAATTATTATGAGTATCCATGTTTTTCCCATTTGACAAATAAACTTTGATTATAAGGAAATTGGCAAAAAGAAGGGCTTTTCTCGAGAAACTGAATCTTTAATACCATATATCCCACTGAAAAGAATATGTTCATGGTCACCAGTAACAAAAAGAATGAAAATTATTTTAAGTATCCATGTTTGTCTTATTTGACGAATTAACTTTGATTCTGAGGAAAAAGGCGAAAAGAAAAAGCTTTTCCTAGGAACCTAAAGCATCAATATTCTGTATCCTAATAAGGAGAACCCTTTTATGGTGGCTAATCACAAAAAGAATAGAGATTATTATGAGAATCCATGTTTGTTTCACTTGATGGATGAATTCAGATTCTAAGGAAAAAATGGCGCAAAGAAAAGCTATTCCTAGGGATGCAAAGCATCAATATCATATCTTCCATTAAGCAGAATGTGTTTATAGGGGGCAATCTCAAAGAGAATGCAAATTAATATGACTACCCATGTTTGTCTCATTGGATGAACAAATATCGATTCTAAGGAAAGTGTAAGAAAAAAAAGCTTTTCTAGTGAAAACAAAGCATCAATATCATGTATCCTAACAAAAAGAACATATTTAGGATACCCAATCATAAAAGGAAAGGAGATATGCCTCTATCCATTTTTGTCTCATTTGATAGATGAACTTTGATTCGAAGCAAAATGGTGGAAGGAAAAGCTTTTTTTAGGTAACTGAAGCATTAATATCGTGTACCTAAATGAGAAGATTGTGCTTTTGGTGGCCCATCACAAAAAGAATGAAAGTTATTATAAATATCTATGTTTGTCTCCGACAAATGAAATTTGATTCTAAGGAAAATGGTGGAAATAAATGTTTTCTTAGGAAACCAAAACATCAATATAGTGCATCCCAATAAGGATAATGTGTTTATGATTGCCAATCACAAAAAGGAATATAAAATGTTATAAGTATGCATGTCTATCCCATTTAATAAATGAACATTAATTTTAAGGAAAATGGTGTAAAGAAAAGCTTTTTCTTGGGAAGCCAAATGATCATTATCGTGTATCCTAATAAAGAGAATGTGTTTATGGTGGCTAATCACAAAAAGAATGGAAATTATTAAGAGTATCCATGTTTGTCTCATTTAACTAATAAATTTCTATTTAATAAAAATGGTGAAAAAAAAGCTTTTCCCATGAAACCAAAATGTTAATATCATGTATCTCAATCAGGAGAACTTGTTTATGGTGGTAAATCAAGAAAAGAATGTAGATTTTGATAAGAGTCAATGTTTGTCTCATTTTATGGACAAACTTTGATTCTAAGGAAAATAGCAAAAAAAAATCTTTTCATGGGAAATCTAAGCATTAATATCATGTATCCCAAAGTAGAAAATGTATTTACGATGACCAATCAGAAGAAGGATGTAAATTATTATAAGCATCCACATTTGTCCTATTTAATAAACAAATAATGATTCTAATGAAAATGGTGCAGAAAAAAGCTTTTCCTGGGAAACCAACTTGTCAGTATCATGTTTTGAATAAGGAAAATATATTCATAGTGGCCAATCACAAAAAGAAAGAAATTATTTTGAGTATCCATGTTTGTCTTATTTGATGGATAAACTTTGATTTTAAGGAAAATGGTAGAAAGAAAAGCTTCTCTTGTGAAACCAAAGAAACAATATTATGTATCATAATAAGGAGAACCCTTTGATGGTGGCCAATCATAAAAAAAACAAAGATTATTTTAAAAATCCATATTTGTCTTATTTGATGGATAAATTCTAATTTTGAGGAAAATGGTGGAAAGAAATGTTTTTTCTTGGGAATCCATAGCATCAATATCGTGTATCCCAATGAGGAGAATAAGTTTGCATTGGCTAATCATAAAGAGAATGAAAATTATTACCAGTATCAATGCTTGTCTCTTTTGATGAATGAACATTAATTTTAAGGAAAATGCTAGAAATAAAAGTTTTTCTTCCAAGACCAAACATTAATATCATGTATCCCGATGAGGAGAATGTGTTCATGGTGCCCAATCACAAAAAGAGAAGAGATTATTGCATGTATCGATTTTTGTCTCATTTAACAGGTAAAGTTTGATTCTATGGAAAATAGTGAAAAGTAAAGCTTTTCTTGGTAATCCAAAGCATTAATACCATGTATCCTAAAGGGGAGAACATGCTTATAGTGGCCCATCACAAAAGAAATGAGATTATTACAAGAATCATTGTTTATCTCATTTGACGAACAAACCTTAGTTCTTAGGAAGATGGTGGAAAAAAAGCTTTTCTTAGGAAACCAAGCATTAATACCATGCATCTTAAAGATAAAAACATGCTTCTGGTGGCAAATCATAAGAAGAATGTAGATTATTACAAGTTTCCATGTTCATTAGATCTGATAGATAAACTTTGATCCTAAGGAAAATGGAATCTTGGGAAACCAAAGGATCAGTATCATGTATTCTAATGAGAAAAACGTGTTTATGGTAGCCAATCATAAAAGGAATGGAGACTATTATGAGATTCAAGGCTTGTTTCATTTAATGAATGAACTTTGATTCTAAAATAAATAATGGAAAGCAAGCCTTTCCTTATGAACCATGAATATCATGTATTCCAATACGAAAAATATTTTATATTGGCCAATCACAAAAAGAATGGAGATTATAATAAGAATCCATGTTTGTCACATTTAATGGACAAACTTTGATTTTATAGAAAATGTGCAAAAAACCTTTTCTTAGGAAACCAAAGTATCTTTATCATGTATTTTGATGAGGAGAATGTGTTTATGGTGCCTAATCACAAAAAGAATAGAAATTATAATGAGTATCCATGTTTATTTGATTTGATGGACAACTTTGATTCTAAAGAAAATGGTGGAAAGGAAAGCTTTTCTTGCAAGATCAAAGCATCTATATTGTGTATCCCAATAAGGAGAACTTGTTTATGGTGGCCAATCACCAAAAGAATTTAGGTTATTATGAGAATTAATGTTTACCTCATTTCATGGATAAGCTTTGATTCTGAGGAAAATTGTGGAAGCAAAATCTTCTCATGGGAAATAAAAAAATGTAAATTATTATGAGTGTCTATGTTTGTCCTATTTGACAAATGAACCTTGATCCTTAGGAATCTGGTGAAACAAACACTTTTCTTAGGAAACCAAAGCATCAACATCATGCATCCCAATGAGAAAAACGTGTTATGATGGGTAATCATGAAAAGAACAGAGATTATTATGAGACTCAAAGTTTGTCTCATTTGGAAGAGGAACTTTGATTCTAAGGTAAATGGTGAAAAAAAGACTTTTACTATGAAATCAAAGCATCAATATCATGTATCCTAGTAATGATAACCTTTTTATGGTGGCCAATCACAAAAAGAATGGAAATTATTAAAAGAATCCATGTTTATCTAATTTCATGGATGAACTTTGATATTAAAGAAATTGAGGCAAGGAAAAGCTTGTCTTGGGAAACCAAAGCATCAATATCATAATGAGAAGAATGTGTTTATGGTGCTAATCACAAAATGAATAAAAATTACTATGAGTATAATATCATGTATCCCAATGAGAAGAACGTGTTTATGGTGGCTAATCACAAAATAAATGGAAATTATTATAAGTATCCATGTTTATCTCATTTGATAGAAGAACATTGTTTTTATGGAAAATAGTGGAAACAAAAGCTTTTCTTGCAAAAGCAAAGCATCAATATTACATATCCCAATGAGGAAAACATGTTTATGGTGGTAATCACTAAAAGAATAGAAATTATTATGAAAATCAATGTCTGCTTCATTTGACTGATGAATTTTGAGTCTAAGGAAAATAGTGGCAAGAAAAGCTTTTCATGGGAAACCAAAGCATCAATATCATATTTGTTTTAATTGATGGATGAACTTTAATTCTAAGGAAAATGGTGCAAAGAATTTTTTGGGAAACCAAAGCATCAATATCATGCGTCTGAATAGAGATAACGTGTTTATGGTGGCCAACACAAAAAGAATGTAAATCATTGCAAGTATCCATGTTTGTCCCATTTGATAAACAAGCTTTGATTCTAAGGTAAATGGTGAAAAGAAAAGATTTTCTTGGAAAACCAAAGCATCAATATCATGTATCCCAATGAGAATCAATGTTGTCTCATTTAACGATCGAACTTTGATTCTACAAAAAATGGTGGAATGAAAATTTTTTCTTGGGAAATCAAAGCATAAGTTTTATATGTCCTAATATAGAGAACGTGTTTATTGTGGCAAATCACAAAAAGAAGAGAGATTATTATGAAAATCCATATTTATCTCATTTGGTGGATGAACTTTTATTCTAAGGAAAATAGTGTAAACAAAAGCTTTTCTTAGGAAATCAAAGCACCAATATCATGTATCCGAATGAGAAGAACATGTTAATGATGGCTAATCATAAAAGGAATGGAGATTATTATGAGATTCAAAGTTTGTCTTATTTGAATGATGAACTTTGATTCTAAAGCAAATGGTAGAAAAAAGCTTTTCCTATGAAACCAAGTATCAGTATTATGTATCCTAATGAGGAGAACCCTTTTATGGTGGCAAATCACTAGAACAATGGAAATTATTACGAGTACCCATGTTTGTCCCATTTGATGGATGGACTTTAATTCTAAGGAAAATGGTGGGGTAAAAGCTTTTATTGCAAGATCAAAGCATAATATCTTGTATCTCAATAAGGAAAACTTGTTTACGGTGGCCGGCTAATAAAAAAAAAATTAGAGTATTATGACCATCAATGTTGGTCTCATTTCATGGATGAAGTTTGATTCTAAGGAAAATGGCTAAATGCAAATCTTTTCATCTAAAACAAAGCATCAATATCATGCATACCAATGGAGAAGACATTTTTCTAGTTGCCAATCACAAATAAAATGTAAATTATTTCAAGTATCCACTTTTGTCCTATTTGATAGATGAACTTTGATTCTAAGGAAAATGGTGTAAAAAAGCTTTTCTCGAGAAACCAAAGTATCAATATCATGTATCCTAATAAGGAGAACATGTTTATGTTGGCCAATCACAAAAAGAATAGAAATAATTATAGGTACCCATGTTTGTCTAATTTGATACATAAACTTTGTTATTAGGGAAAATGGTGGAAAGAATAGCTTTTTACTCAAAACCAAAGCATCAAATCATGTATCCCAATAAGGAAAACTTATTTATGGTGCAAATCACAAAATGAATGGAGATTATTATGAGAATTAATGTTTATATCAGTTGACGAATGAACTTTGATTCTACAAAAAATGGTGGATGGAAAAGCTTTTCATGGGAAACCAAATAATCAATATCACATATCCTAATGTAGAGAACATGTTTATGGTGGCCAATCACAAGGATAATGACAATTGCTATGACTATCCATGTTTATCTAATTTGACAAATAAACTTTGATTCTAAGGAAAATGGTGAAAAAAAAGCTTTTATTGGGAAACAAAAGCATCAATCTCATGTATCCTAATGAGCAGAGCGTGTTTATGGTGGCCAATCACAAAAAGAATGAAAATTATGATGAATATCCTTATTTGTCTTATTTGAATTATGAACTTTGATTCTATGGAAAATAGTGGAAGGAAAATTTGTTCTTACAAAACCAAAGCATCACTATCAAGTGTCCCAAAAAATAGAACATGTCTATGGTGGCCAATCAGAAAAAAACGAAGATTATTATAAGAATCAATGTCTGTCTCATTTGATGGACGAACATTGATTCAAAGAAAAATAATGGTAGGAAAATATTTTATGGGAAACCCTAATGTAGGAAATGTGTTTATGGTGGCCAATCATAAAAAGGATGTAAGTTAGTACAGGTATCCATTTTTATCTTATTTGACAAATGAAACTTTCATTGTAAAGAAAATGGTGCGAAGAAAAACTTTCTTTGGAAATTAAAGTAGCAATATCATGTATCCTAAAAGAAGAACAAGTTTATGGCTGCCAATCATAAAAAGAATGAAAATTATTTGGAGTATCCATGTTTGTCTCATTTGACGGATAAAATTTGATTATGCGAAAAATGGTGGAAAGGAAAGCTTTTCTTGTGAAATCAAAGAGGTCAATATCATTTACCTTAACAAGAAAGCCCTTTCTATGGTGATCAATCACAAATAGAATGGAGATTATTACGAGAATCATATTTGTCTTATTTGATGGATGAACTTTGATGGTAAGGAAAATGGCACAAAGAATTTTCTTGGGAAATCAAAGCATCAATATTATGTACCTAATGGAGAGAAAGTGGTTATAGTAGCCAAGCATAAAATAAATGCAAATTATTACGAGTATCCATGTTTGTCCCATTAGACAAACAAACTTTGCTTCATAAAAAAAAGGCTTTTCGTATGAAATCAAAGCATCAATATTATGTCTCGTAATGAAGGGAACATGTCACAGTGCTAAGTCACAAAAAAAAGAAGGTTATTACGAGAATTAATTTTTACCTCATTTATCGGATGAACTTTGACTTTACAATAAATGGTGGGAGGAAAAACTTTTCATAGGAAACCAAAGCATCAATATCATGTATCCCAATGGAGAGAACATGTTATGGCAGCTAATCACAAAAAGAATGTATGGCAGCTAATCACAAAAAGAATAAAGATTATTACGAGAATCCATGTTTGTCTCGTTTAATGGATGAAATTTGATTCTAAGGAAAATGGTGCACAAAAAAGCTTATCTTTACAAACCAAAGCATCAATATCATATATCCCAATAAAGAGAAGGTGTTTATGATGGCTGGTCTCGAAAAGAATGGAAATTATTATGAGTGTCCATGTTTGTCTCATTTGATAGAAGAACTTTAATTCTAAGGAAAATTGTAGAAAGAAAAGCTTTCCATGCAAAACCAAAGCATCGATATCATGTATCCTAATGAAGAGACCTTGTTTAGAGTGGCTAATCACAAAAAGAATGAAATTATTATGAGTATCGATGTTTGTTTCATTTGATGATGAACATTGATTCTATGGAAAATGCTAAAAAGAAAAGCTTTTCTTATAAAACGAAAGTTGCTATATTACGTATCCCGATGAGGGGAGCATGTTTATGGCTGCTAATCACAAAAAGAAGGCAGATTATTATAAGAATTGATGTTTGTCTTATTCGAAGGATGAATTTTGGTTATAAAAAAATGGCGGTAGGAAAAGCTTTGGAAACCAAAGTACCAATATCGTGTATCCCAATGTAGTGATTATGGTAGCCAATCACAAGATTGATGTAAATTATTACGACCATGCAAGTTTGTCCCTTTTGACAAACGAACTTTAATTCTAAGAAAAATAGGATAAAAAAAGCTTTTCTTCAGAAATCTAAGTATCAATATCATGTATCCCAGATAAGAAATTGCGATTGTGTTCGCCAATTAAAAAAAAAAAGAGAAATTATTTTGAGTATCCATGTTTGTCTCATTGGGCGAACAAATTTAGATTTTGAGAAAATGGTAGAAAGGAATGCTTTTCTTTGGAAACTACAGCATCCATATCGAGTATCCCAATGAGGAGAAAGTGTTTATAGTGGCCAATCACAAGAAGAATGCAGAATACTATGAGTATCCATTTTTTTCTCATTTGATGAATGAACTTTAATTTTAAGAAAATTATGAAAAGAAAAGTTTTTCTTGGGAAACCAAAGCATCAATGTCTTGTATCCTAATGAGAAGAATGTATTTATAGTGGCCAATCATAAAAAAATATAGTTATTATAAGTATCCATGTTTGTCCTATTTAAAGGACGAACCTTGATTCAATGAGCAATAGTGGAAAAGAAAGCTTTTCTTTGGAAACCAAAGCATCCATATTGAGTATCCCAATAAGGGGAATGTGTTTATGATGGCCAATCACAATGAGGAAAGAAAAACTTTTCATGTGAAACCAAAGCATCAGTCCCATGTGTCCTAATGAGAAGAAAGTGTTCATGGTTCCCAATCACAAAAAGAAATAAGTATTACAAGTGCCCACGTTTTTCTCATTTAGCATATGAGCTTTAATTCTAGGTAAACTTATGGAAAAAGAAATCTTTCCCTGGGAAACCAAAGCATAAACATCTTGTATCCCAATGAGGTTATGGTAGCTAATCACTAAAAGAATGGAAATTATTGCAAGTATCCATGTTTCTCTCATTTAACGGACAAGCTTTGATTTGAAGGAAAATGATGGAAGGAAAAGTTTTTATTGCAAGATCAAAGCATCAATATCTTGTATCTCAATGAGAAGGGCTTGTTCATGGTGGTCGATCACAAAAAAATTAGAGTATTATGACAATCAATGTTTGTCTTATTTCATGGATAAGCTTTGATTCTAAGGAAAATGGTGAAACAAAAATCTTTTCATAAGAAACCAAACCATCAAATTGTGCATCTCATGGAGAAAACAAATTTTCTGGTTAGCAATCACAAACAATAATTATTTTAGGTATCCACGTTTATCCCATTTGATAGACAAACTTTGATTCCAAGGAAAATTGTTTAAAAAAACTTTTATCGAGAAACCATACCATCAATATCGTGTATTCCAATAAGGAGAACATGTTTGCGCTAGCTAATCACAAAAGGAATGGAAATTATTACAAGTACACATGTTTGTCTTATTTCATGGATAAACTTTGATTCTAGGGACTGAAAAGAAAAGCTTGTTTCTTGAAACCAAAGCATCAATATCGTGTATTCCAATAAGGAAAATTTTATGGTGTAAATCACAAAAAGAATGGAGATTATTATGAGAATCAATGTTTATCTTATTTGATGGATGGACTTATATTTCAAGAAAATGGTTGAAAGAAAAACTTTTCTTTGCAAACTAAAGCATCTATTCGAGTACCCCCATGAGGAGAACATTTTTATACTGGCGAATCACAAGAACAATATAGAATAGTATGAGTATCCATTTTTGTCATTTGATGAATGAACTTTGATTGTGGAAAGAAAAGCTTTTCTTGGGAAACCAAAGCATCAATATCTTGTATCCTAATGAGAAGAATTTGTTTATGGTAGCCAATCACAAAAAAAAATGCATATTGTTACAAGTATCCATGTTTGTCCTATTCGATAGATGAAATTTGATTAAAGAAAGTGGTGGAAATGAAATCTTGTCTTTGGAAACCAAAGCATCCATGTGGAGTATCCCAATGACAAGAGCATGTTTATGGTGGCCTATCACAAAAAGAATACAGATTACAATGAGTATCCATTTTTGTCTCATTGGACAAACTAGCTTTGATTTTAAGAAAAACACAAGAACGAAAAGCTTTTCATGTGAAACCAAAGCAATAATATCTTGTGTCCCAATGAGAAGAAAGTGGTCATGCTTCCCGATGACAAAAAAAAGAGATTATTATGAGTATCCTTGTGTTCTTCATTTAATAGGTGAACTTTGATTCTAGGGAAAATAGTGGAAAGAAATGCTTTTCTTGGGAAATCGAAGCATAAATATCTTATATCCCAATAAGGTTATGGTAGTCAATAACAAGAAGAATAGAAATTATTACGATAACCATGTTTGGTTTATTTGCTGGACGAGCTTTAATTCTAAGGAAAATGGTGGAAGGAAAATCTTTTATTGCAAGATCAAAGCATCAATATCATGTATCTCAATGAGGAGAACTTGTTTATGGTGGCCGAACACAAAAAAATTATTAAAGTACTATAATAATCAATGTTTGTTTCATTTCATGGATGAACTTTGATTGTAAGGAAAATGATGAAGCAAAAATCTTTTTGTGGGAAACCAAAGCATCAATATCATTCATCTCAATGGAAAGAACATTTTTATGGTTGGCGATCACAAAAATAATTTATTCTAGTTATCCATGTTTGTCCCATTGGATAGATAAACTTTGATTCTGAGAAAAATGGTGTAAAAAAACTTTTATTGAGAAACCATAGCATCAATATCATGTATCCCAATAAGCAGAACATGTTTGTGGTAGCTAATCACAAAAAGAATGGAAATAATTACAAGTACCCATGTTTGTCTAATTTGATGGATAAACTTTGATTCTAGGGAATAGAAAGAAGAGCTTTTTTTCTAGAAACCAAAGCATTAATATCATGTATCTCAATAAGGAGAACTTATTTATGGTGTAAGTAACAAAAAGAATGGAGATTATTATGAGAATCAATGTTTATCTTATTTCATACATAGACTTATATTTCAAGAAAATAGTTGAAAGGAAGACTTTTCTTCGCAAACCAAAGCGTCCATTCTAGTATCCCAATGAAGAGAACGTGTTCATAGTGGCTAATCACAAGAAGAATGTAGAATAATATGGGTATCCATTTTTGTCTCATTTGATGAACGAATTGATTCTAAGAAAATTGTGGAAAAAAAAGCTTTTCTTGGAAACGAAAGCATCAATATCATGTATCCCAATGAGAAAAATTTGTTTATGGTGGCCAATCACAAAAAGAATGCATATTGTTACGAGTACCCATGTTTCTCCTATTTGATACATGACCTTTGATTCTAAGGAAATGGTGAAAATGAAAGCTTTTATTTGGAAACCAAAGCATCCATATCAAGTGTCCCAATGATGAGAGCATGTTTATGGTGGCCAATCACAAGAAGAATGTAGATTACAATGAGTATCCATTTTTATCTTATTTGACGAATGAACTTTGATTTTAAGGAAAATGTAAGAAAGAAAAGCTTTTCATCCGAAACCAAATCATTAATATCGTGTATCCCAATAAGAAGAAAGTGGTCATGCTTCCCAATGATAAAAGAAAAGAGATTATTATGAGTATCGATGCTTTTCTCATTTAACGGATGAACTTTGATTCTAGGGAAACTGGTGGAATGAAAAGCTTTTCCTGGGAAATCAAAGCATAAATATCTTATATTCCAAAGAGGTTATGGTAGCCAATCACTAAAAGAATAGAAATTATTTCGATATCCATGTTTGTTTTATTTGATGGATAAACTTTAATTCTAAGGAAAATGGTGGAAGGAAAATATTTTCTTATGAGATCAAAGCATCAATAATCATGTATCTTAATGAGGAGAACTTGTTTATGGTGGCCAATCACTAAAAAAAAAATTGAAGTACTAAACAATCGATGTTTGTTTCATTTCATGGATGAACTTTGATTTTAAGGAAAATGATGAAACAAAAATGTTTTCATGGTAAACCAAAGCATCAATATTGTTCATCTCAATGGAGAGAACATTTTTCTGGTTGGCAATCACAAATAATAATTATTTTAGGTATCCATAGTTGTCCAATTTGATAAACGAACTTTGATTCTAAGGAAAATGGTGTAAAAAAACTTTTATCGAGAAACTATATCATCAATATCATGTATCCCAATAAGGAGAACATGTTTATGATAGCTAAACACAAAAAAAAAGGAAATTTTACAAGTACCCATGTTTGTCTCTTTTGATGGATAAACTTTGATTCTAGGGAATAAAAAGAAAAGTTTTTTCCTCGAAACCAAAGCATCAATGTCATTTATCCCAATAAGGAGAACTTATTTATGGTGTAAATCACGAAATGAATGGAGATTATTATGAGAATCAATGTTTATCTTATTTGATGGAGAGACTTATATTTTAAGAAAATGGTTGAAAGGAAAACTTTTCTTTGCAAACTAAAGCATCCATTCGAGTATCTTAATGAGGAGAACATGTTTATAGTAGCCAATCACAAGAAGAATACAAAATAGTATGAGCATCCATTTTGTCTCATTTGATGAACGAACTTGGATTCTAAGGAAATTATGGAAAGAAAAGCTTTTCTTGGGAAACAAAAATATCAATATCATGTATTCCAATGAGAAGAATTTGTTTATGATGGCCAATCACAAAAAGAGTGCATATTGTTATGAGTATCCATGTTTGTCCTATTTGATAGATGAACTTTGATTCTAAGGAAAATGGTGGAAATGAAAGCTTTTCTTTGGAAACTAAAGCATCGATATCGAGTATCCCAATGATGAGACCATGTTTATGGTGGCCAATCACAAGAAGAATGTAGATTACAATAAGTATCCATTTTTGTCTCATTAGATGAACAAATATTGATTTTAAGGAAAACGCAAGAAAGAAAAGCTTTTCATGTGAAACCAAAGCATTAATATCATGTGTCCCAATGAAAAGAAAATGGTCATGGTTCCCAATGACAAAAGAAAGGAGATTATTATGAGTATCCATGTTTTTCTCTTTTAATGGATGAACTTTGATTCTAGGGAAAATGGTGGGAGGAAAAGTTTTTCTTAGGAAATCGAAGCATAAATCTTATATCCTAATGAGGTTATGGTAGCCAATCACTAAAAGAATAGAAATTACTATGATATCCATGTTTTTTTTATTTGATGGATGATCTTTAATTCTAAAGAAAATGGTTGAAGGAAAAGCTTTTATTGCAAGATCAAAGCATCAATATCAAGTATCTTAATGAGGAGAACTTGTTTATGGTGGCCGACCACAAACAAAATAATTGAAGTACTATAACAATCAATGTTTGTTTCATTTCATGGATAAACTTCCTAAGGAAAATGGTGAAACAAAAATCTTTTCATGGGAAACTAAAGCATCAATATCATTCATCTCAAAGGAGAGAACATTTTTCTGGTTGCTAATCACAAACAAAACGTAAATTGTTTTAGATATCCACATTTGTCCCATTTGACAAACGAACGTTGATTTTAAGGATAATGGCATAAAAAAAGCTTTTCTCGAGAAACCATAGCATTAATATTGTGTATCCCAATAAGGAGAATGTGTTTACGGTGGCCAATCACAAAAAGAATGGAAATTATTACAAGTACCCTTGTTTGTCTCATTTAATGGATAAACTTTGATTCTAGGGAATAAAAAGAAAAGGTTTTTTTCTTGAAATCAAACCATCAATATCGTGTATCCCAATGAGGAGAACATATTTATGGTGCAAATCACGAAAATAATAGAGATTGTTATGAGAATCAATGTTTGTATTGTTTGATAGATGAACTTTGATTCTATGAAAGAGGTGGAAGGAAACATTTTTCTTTGGAAACCAAAGCATTCATATCGAGTATCCCAATGATTAGAATGTGTCTATAGTGGCCAACCACAAGAAGAATGTAGATTACTGTGTGTATCAATTTTTGTCTCATTTGAAGAACAAACTTTGATTTTAAGAAAATTGCTAAAAGAAAAACTTTTCTTAGGAACCAAAACATCTTTATCATGTATCCCAATTAGGAGAATGTGTTTATGGTGGCCAATCAGAAAAAAATGTTGATTATTACTAGTATCCATGTTTGTCCCATTTGACAGACAAACTTTGCTCTTAAGGAAAATGGTGAAAGGGAAAGCTTTTCTTTGGAAACTAAAGCATAAATATCATGTATCCCAATGAGGAGAACATGTTTATGGCGGCCAATCATAAAAAGAATGGATATTGTTCTAAGAATTAATGTTTGTCCAATTTGACGGATAAACTTTGATTCTAGGGAAAATGGCAAAAAGAAAAACTTTTCTTAGGAAACTAAAGCATCAATATCTTGTATCCCAACATGGAGAATGTGTTTATGGTAGCCAATCACAAGAAGAATGCAAATTATTATGAGTATCTATGTTTGACCCATTTGACAGACAAAATTTGATAAAGAAAACTAATAAAAAGAAAAGCTTTTCTTGGGAAACCAAAGCATCAATATCATGCATCTGAATAAGGAGATCGTGTTTATGGCAGCCAATCAAGAAAAGAATAAAAGTTATTACAAGTATCCATGTCTGTCACATTTGATGGATAAACTTTGATTTTAAGGAAAATAGTGGAAAGAAAAGCTTTACTGGGTAAACCAAAGCATCATATCGTTTATCCCAATGAGGAAAACATGTTTATGGCAGTTGATCATAAAAAGAATAGAGAGTTTTACTAAAATCAAGGTTTGACTTATTTGAAGAATGAACTTTGATTTCGAGGAAAATGGTGGAGAGAAAAGCTTTTCCTAGGAAACCAAAACACCAATATCGTGTATCCGACATGTTTATACTGGCCAATTAGAAGAACAATGTAAATTATTACGGGCATCAATGCTGATCCCATTTGACAGATAAACTTTGATTATAAGGAAAATGTTAGAGAAAAAAACTTTTCTTAGGAAACTAAAGCACTAATATCATGTATCCTAATAAGAATAACAAGTTTACAATGGCCAGCCACAAAAAGAATGAAAATTATTACGAGTGTCTATGTTTGTCTTATTTGACAGAGAAGCTTTGAATCTAAGGAAAATGGTAAAAAAAGCTTTTCTTGAGAAACTAAAGTGTCAATAATGTGTATCCTAAAGAGGAGAACTTGTTTATGGTGGCTAATCACAAAAAAATGAGATTATTATAAGAATCAATGTTTTTCTCATTTGATAGATAAATTTTGATTCTGAGAAAATGGTGGAAGGGAAAGCTTTTGTAGGAAACTAAAGCATCATATCATGTATCCCAAACAAACAAACTTTGATTATAAGGAAAATGGTGCAAAGAAAAGCTTGTCTTGGGAAACCAAGGCATTAATATCATGTATCCTAATGGAGGAATGTGTCTACGGTGGCTAATCATAAAAAGAATGAAAATTATTTTGAGTATCCTTGTTTGTCCTATTTGAGGGATGAACTTTGATTCTAAGCAAAATAGTGGAAAGCATCAATATCATGTATCCCAAAGAGGAAATCATGTTTACGGTGGTTAATCACGAAAATAATGGAAATTACAATGAGTATCCATGTTTGTCTCACTTAATGGATGAACTTCGGTTCTAAAGAAAATGGTGGAAAGAAAAACTTTTCTTAGGAACCAAAGCATCAGTATCATGTATCCTAGTTAAAGCAACATGTTTATGGTGGCCAATGATAAAATGAATGTAAATTATTATGAGCATCCACATTTGTCCCATTTGGAAGATGAGCTGTGATTGTAAGGAAAATGGTGCAAAGTCTGATGAAACCAAAACATCATTATCATCTATCCCAACAAGGAGAACATGTCCATGGTGGCCAATCACGAAAGAATGTAAATTAATATGAGAATCCATATTTGTCTCTTTTGACAAATGAACTTTGACTTTAAGCAAAATGTGGAAAGAAAAGTTTTTCCTAGGAAACCAAAATATTAATATCCTATATCTCAATGAGGAGAACATGTTCATGGTGGCAAATTACAAGAAAATGGAAATAATTACGAGTATCCATGTTTGTCTCATTTGAAAAATAAACTTTGATTCTAAGGAAAATGATGGAAAGAAATGCTTCTTTTGGGAAAGCAAAGCATCAATATCATATACTGCAATGAAGAGAGCGTGCATATGGTGGCTCATCACAAAAGTAATGTAAATTATTATGAATATCTACATTTGTCCAATTTGATAGATAAGGAAAATGATGAAAATAAAATCTTTAGAAATAAAAAAAAAGAATATCGTGTTTCCTAATAAGGATAACCTTTTCTATGGTGGCTAATCATAAAAAAAGGTGATTATTACAAGAATCCATGTTTTTCTCATTTGGTGGATGAATTCTAATTCTAAGGTAAATAATGCAAAGAAAAGCTTTTTTTGCAAATCCAAAGCATCAGTATCATGTATCTTAATAAGGAGAACATATTTATGGTGGCCAATCGTAAAGGGAATAGAAAGTATTTCGAGTAGCTATGTTTGTCTCATTTGATAAATGAACTTTAATTCTAAGGAAAATGATAGAAAGAAAAGCTTTTCTTTGGAAACCAAAGCATCAATCTCGTGTGTAGACACCTTATTTTGTCCAAGCTTATTTTGTCAGTGGCACCCTTTTCAAAGCCCATAAGTCGTGGCCCCCTATTCAAAGCCCACAAGTCAATGGCACCTTTTTAAAGCCCATAAGTCAATGGCACCTTTTTCAAAGCCCATAACTCAATGGCACCCTATTCAAAGCCCACAAGTTAGTGGCACCTTTTTAAAGCCCACAAGACAGCGGCACCTTTTGAAAGCCCGCAAGTCAGTGGCACCCTTTTGAAAGCCTACAAGTCAGTGGCACCTTTCAAAGTCCATACATTAGTGGCACCTTTTTCAAAACCCATTAGTCAGTGGCGCCTTTTTGAAGTCCACAAGTTAGTGGCACAGTCTTCCATGCCTACATGTTAGTGGTACCTTTTTAAAACCCACACAAACTGGTGGCACCTAGTCTAAGTCAAAGCTTGCACAAGCTAGTGGCATCTAAGTCAAGACCCCCACAAGTTGGTGGCACCTAAGTCTATGTCAAAACCCTAAGTTTGGGGCACCCACATTAAAGTCCACATTAGCCTATACCTATCTAAGGAGGCTAAGCCTTAGAAAACCTAACACCCTAGTAGTGAGGGCAAACCCTAACATGGTTCTCATGTATCGATAAAATGCTCCAATGACCCAAAAATTTAAAATGCTACCATTCATATCGATACAATGTGTAAATGTATCGATACATAAGTTTATGTATCGATACATGATCTCATGTATCGATACTAGGCCGTGCCAGAACCAAAACTTGCACTCTATAAAGTAGATGTATCGATACACATCAACATGTATCAATACAATGTTCAAAGTATCGATACAATGATCATTGTATTGATACCGTGTTCATTTTATCGATACATTCTAGGTTTTTTGGACCAACTGTATGTATACATGGACTAAATGTATCGATACATGTAGGCTATTTTCCATTATCGAGGCATTTTTAACTTGTCCACTGTTGATCCAAAGCTCAATTTTAACTTATTTTTGCATCAGAATGGATCAAAACCCATATATAATTACAAATTTAGACTTATTAATTAATCAAAACATTTTTTGAAGTCTAAATTAGATCATAAAGGGTCAATCTCATATTATCACCCTACTCCTCTCTTGTTTGTTAACGAATATCACCATCAGCCACCCTACTTGCTAGTATTTGATTTTAGTAGTAAAACCAGGCACCTTATGTCCATCACATTAGCATCAAATTGCTTCCTAGAGCCACTCTAAACCCATCAGCTATCACAACTTTGCCCTTTTAAGAAATGACCAAAAACACCTGTAATTTAGCTCCAAGGTGCTAGTATAAATAGTCCATTAATATCTCAGCAAAAAAAAATTTTTCTAGCTTGTTTTAGCTCTCCCAACTTATTGACACAAAAAAATAGAATCTCATAGCCCTTCACTCAGCATCAAAAAATAGCCCTAAAACACTCACACCTACCCACTATACACTCTAAAAAATCATCCTTACCCATACTAGAATCGGAACCTTTCTTTTTCTCTCATTTCTTACTAATTAACAATAAGGAAAAAAGAAGGGAATTCAGGCCATCTCTGCTCCTCCAACCACTCAACCAAAAATTGAAGCTTTGTAGATATAACTTCCTACTTAATCACTTTTATTTTTGTTTTTCATCATCTTTATCATTTAGCGAGCCTTTCATGCTTTTATCACCCTTTTAGGATTCTCATGTGTTATTGTGGCTTTTGGTTGTGGTAGCGTAGGATTTGGATGTCTTGATGCCACTTTTTAATGTGCCAAGTGTCTTATTTCATCCTCATTATTTTGGATAGCTCTTGTTCATGCATTTTATGCCGTATGCATGCATCATGTTATGTTTAATCCATGCATAAATCTTTAACCTAGCATGTTTTAAGCATGTTTATATATTAACTTGCATTTTTTCATGAATCATTGTCATTTTTGGCATGCTTCACTTCATGAGATGTGTGTATAACACTTTCTTTGTCAACCATTGGTAGAGTTAGCATCCCCATTCATGTTATGTGCCATCCCATTGTATGTTCATTGTCTACTCCTTATCTAAGTGCATGTTTGATGGCTGTCAAAAACTAATTTTCAAAACCTCCCTAAGCTAAGCATGTTAACCTCAACCAATGAGGATTCACATGAACTTAGTATTTCCCTTAAAGTTAGCAAAAAAATCTTGAGGAAAATTAAGTTTTCCAAATCTTGAATCCTAATTAAACGAGCTTAAAACTTCTAATTTTTTGATGAAAATAGCCCTGCATTTGTTCCCGAAATGTTTATGCCTTGTTTTTGAGCCAAAACCTTGAGTGGTATGATCAACGAGTTTTTTCATCATCCCCAACTACTCTAGGGCTATGTAAATGACTTTGTGACACTCCTGCCACTTTTTCCCTTCAGTCATGGATGCTCAAATGTCAATGACCCAAGTTTGGACCAAAAAACACAAAGAAAAATAAAAAAATATTCCCTACTTTGCTTTGTCCCTTGCCGGCAGCACAACTGTTGGAAATTGAAAAATCAATTTAAAATCCTAAATGATTTTTCATGAATTTTTTGATATTTTTCTCTCAAAGTGTGTCACGTTATCTTTAAAACAATGTCTTATTCAACCCTGGATCATTCCAGATGAGAGAGTTATGATTTTTCAAATCTAAACTGTCAGGAACACATTTCTTAGTCAAAAAAATATTTTAAGTCATATACACAACTCCGCTAGGGACTCTATAGAGAGTTAGGCTAATAACTAGCCATGTCTTACTAGGTTCTCGATTCCTTTGTTCTTCGTCATTATTTAACTATGACCCTTTTTTCGTTTTGTCAATTAATGTTTTGTTTGACATGATTATCAGGATTGTCTTATTTTTGAATAATCATCTATTTAATAAAAATGGTAATACGGGAGTAAGCAAAAAGGTTTGATCATTTCCCTATCACACACCATGCACTTGCATGTGTATTAGAGTCCTACCAAACTCCATGGTGAGGTTATAACCTAATCATTAGTATGAAGTAAGATATCTGCCTTCGTGAGTAACGCTCTAGATAGGCATAGAAATAACTTTTGGGATGTAAATTACCTATGTCTATCATGAGTAACGTTTGTATCTGCATAGGGAAGTACATCCACTGGATTAAACCCATTCTGCCAAACCCATGATGGGCCTAGGATCGGGGTGCCTCGACTGTCTTTATCGGATGGAAGAGCAATTCAGATACCTATTTAGGCGTTAACTTAAACCTCATATAGTGAGCCTTACAAGCTAAACCATGTCAAACCATACCAGAACATTGCTAGAACACCTAGAGAACAAGGTCACTCAAGGAAACATTCCTAACCTTTACTCTCAATTACCATAACTAGTAGGTGATAATAAGTGTACAATTGTCACCCGCATTTGCTTTTTTTATCATTTATGAAGGCATGCTATTATGCTACCTGAATGATGGCTAACCTTTCTCTAAATAAGTGATAGTGACCAAAAACCATCATTCATAATGTCTTACATTGTAAACCATATGTTGTTCGAGTCAAACTTAACACGTATCCACTCTAGTGGTGATAAGTAAATACTACTATCGGTCAGTTATTTTAGCACCTTATGAAGGGCAAGTTGTATCTGAACATGTTGATATACTGCCCGTTTCTCATCTTATGACCTTGATTGAGACATGTGATGAATATTTTTTTATGTTCTTAAATTCTTTAATTCCTTAGATTTGTCTTTTATATGTTAAACTAACTCACTTTCCTTCCATTTTGTGTCTTGGCACATGCATCATCTTATCATAATTATCATGATTATCATCATTCTGGGATAATTATTTTGGTTCAATGTTCACCAAGGGGCATCATTTATGGAGCAACAACTCATCTCCACCATCGAGTCCTTTGAAAACATCAGAACTAAAGCACATTTGGGACAATTGGGATAACAAAGAGAAAAAAGCCTTCACTAAATAGTGTGAGGATATAGCTCTCTTACTTCGAGTTCAATGGATGATGGCTTGCTGCAAGCAGCAACACAGTTTTGGAATCTAGCCTACCGATGTTTCACCTTTAACCAACAAGATTTAGTCCCTACCATTGATGAGTAAACAGCTCTGTTTAACATAAAAAAGGCCAAGTCAAAACTAGATTTACTAGAAAGCATTAATGCCTCCTACATTCAAGAAAAGGTTGATGCAGGGGCCACAAAAGCATGGGTTGATAGTCATGCTAAAGTAAAAGGGACTATTAAATGCATCTTTTTGGCTAGCTTAAAAGGGACCATGGTAAATCTTTATGATCAAACGAAAGCTTAAGATGTCTATGCTCTGGCAATCTATGAGCTCGTTATTTCCTAAAGATTTTGGGTTATGTAGAGACGGTAGTCACAAATTTCTTTTCTCGCCCTTGTTGCAACATTAACCCTACTTCTGCCATTATCATCGAAACCATCCGTGCCCTCAGCTTTTATAAAAAATTAGGAATATGAAGGTTTATCGAGTGTGTCCCATTGCTTTAGATATGGCTTCTAAGTTATCTCCCCGTTAGGAAAGAGGGAGCTAGGGAAAATTTTTTCTTCAAGATCAATCCTCTTTCCACAGCATTAGAGGAGGAATGTCATCAAAATAAGATGGAAAAGCATTGGGTCAAGGAATTACAAAACATCAAGGAGGAGAAAGTCACTTGGAGAGCCCCGTGGGTATTCTTTCAGTTGATTTTGTTTAGATGTGGAGACTACACTTGTGTACCGCTCCTAGGATTATGAGGAAATACTAGTTATGCTCTTTTATTAGTACTGCGTTAGTTCCAGTGCCAGTAATTCATCCTATTCTTCGAAGACTTGGGACATTGGGATTTTGAATAGGGAGAGCCCAATTATAAAGTGAAAGTTCAGTTAACTTTCCAAGCTTGGAAGAGGATCCATTGTATGGAAAGATACTGGAAAGAAAGCCCCAACACTCTTGGATACGAAGAATGGAGACTCTACCATATCAATGACATGTTTCTACCACCTAACTCCAAGATACTACAAATCTTAATAGATAGGTCACCGTCTAAGATCAAGCTACTTAGGAGGGAGTTCAAATGAGAAAAAGGCATCTTTTGTCGCAGAAATCTCTCAACTTAAGGAGGAAAAAGGCCAGCTAGAGATGGATATCTATCTTAGGAGCGGTGAAATAAATCAAGTCACCAAAGAAAGGGATCACCATAAAGATGACCTCAAAAGCATAACCAAGGATTATGTGGCACTCCAAAAAGCTAACAAGTCTTGACATGTTGGCAAGACATTAGTCGAATAGGAAGTGAAAGTTGCCATTCTTAATCCTGAGCTGAATCAGTAAAAGGAGGAAATCAAAACTAGCAAAGAAAAATTCACAGGGGCACATGCTCTTGCCTCTACCTGCCAACAAAAAAATCAAAGACTCGAGACCCAAATATGAGATGCGAAGTAGCCAAAGTTGAAAACAAAGTCCTCACCCATAAAATTCAAGAGTTAAAACCATCTCTCCAGATTCATCAAGGACATATTAATGAACTAATAAGGGCTTCCAAGCATTGCAAACTAGATTGGCAAGCAACAATCAACCAAGCACATCTAAACTACCACGTACAACATCAACACCTTACTGAAGAAGTTAAGATGGCTCAACGAGAGGCAGACGATATGATTGAGGTAGCTCAGTCCATAAGGTTAGACATTTTACCTGTCAGAGATCGTGAGCAGGAACTTTTAGGCCTTTTTGATCATGTGATTAACAATGTAATCATGTTAGATATTTTCAAATGTAATCATGTTTCAAGAAAAAACCTTTTTGTGGCTCTATGAATGATGTTATTGACAAAGCTATTCCAAGAATTAATTGTCTCAAATGCATATGCACATTTAATTTCACTATTTTGTTCTATACACTTGCATTAATCATTCATTATCTAAACTCATTATTGAATCATAAACACTCATTAATAAATACATTTTTAAGTGAAAGTCTAGTACAAGAATTAGGCCATAAAAGTGAAAGGGATTATGAGGTCAATTACGAAAATGGAAGCTAATATCCTGCATTGCTACAATACACGACCCTATAAACAAATCATAGAGAGTGATCATAAAGCTCATATTAAGCGACTTGAGTTAATGGTTAAGGAATCACAAGACCAAATGCTCTATCAACAAAGCAAGATAAGGGCAACTTGAGTTAATGGTTGAGCGAGACTTATGGAACTAATGACAGCCTCTGTGAAAGAAAAAAGGGCAAGCTAGCACTTCTAAAATAAGGGATAATCTTCCCAACACTAAAAGTCCCTTTACCAATCATCCAAAACCCACCTAAGGGGAAACTAGATAAGAACAACAACCAACTCCTACACTTGCTTCTCAAGCTCTACTAGTCATCTACCTAAATCCCATTGTGGCAGGTCAATTTATTCTCTGTACTCAAGAGATTAATGTAGGAGTTTCATCAGTGATCTAATAAACCTTGATCAAGAGGAACCAGAGAAAACAAAAGGTCAAAAGTCCACCATGACTGTAGAAGAAATGAATAAATTCCAACTACTAGAAAAATGCCTCGACCTATCGAAGGAAGTGACAAGTTTGGAGCTCTTGACGTGCAATCGCTATCTTTGGTGTCCAACCTTATCATTCCCTCGAAGTTCAAGGCCTAGAATTTGAGAAATTAATGGAACCACTAACCCTTCCATCCGCATCCAAATGTATCTGTGAAAATGGCTGGGCATGAGAAAAATGAAAAACTCTTTATCCATTACTTCTAGCATAGCCTCACTAGGGTGGCGGCTCGGTGGTATATCGAGCTAAATAATGAAAAAAATCTAATCATAGGCTGACTTCGCTAAGGCCTTTCTAAATCATTACCAGCATGTGTCAAATTAGGCACCGAACCAACTTTCCCTGATGAATTTTAAGAAACAATCCACTAAAAGTTTCAGGCAATATGCCCAATGGTAGAGAGAAGAAGTAGCCCTAGTATAGCCTTCTCTTATAGAGAAAGAGATGATTGTCACTTTTATTCACACCTTACATGCTTCTTATTATAAGAAGCTCATAGAAAATGCTACCAAGAATTCATAGGCCTAGTCCTATCTAGAGGAATGATTGATGCAACCATTAAGAGTGGTAGAATGTTTGCTAGGGAAGCATTGGATCAAGCAAGAAACCTATTGCCAATAAAAAGAAGGAAGGAGAAACCAATGCCATAAGTTATACTAGCTCATCCTAGCCAAAACGGCATCAAATACCTAAACCTCACTACGCAAGCACACTATATTCTTGCCCTATCACAATACCCCCTAAGCCAATTCATGCTATAACCTACAACATGTCGTTTGCAATCCTATTAAACTTACCACAAAGCTACTCTCCATAAGTTCACCAAAGTACTAATCAAACAACCAATGATGCACTTGGCAATCAAGGTGCAAATTGATAAAGATAACATTTTGATCCCATTGCTATGACCTATAAGGAACTCTTCCAAACCTTGCTCCAAAATCATTTAGTGGCCATAATCTATGTCCTAGAAAAGAAGCCATCATACCCGCAATGGTGCAACCCTAATGCCCACTGTGAATACAATGTTGGGGCACGAGGCATGAATAGAGAACTACATATATTTTAAACAAAATGTGCAAAACCTAATTAACTCAAAAGTCTTGTAGTTCAGAACAAACCAGGGACCAAATGTTGTCGCAAATCCTTTACCAAACCATACTGAGCCAACTATAAACTTGATCAGCATTAAAAATAAATATGAAGTCAAGACAAGCATAGAGGATGTAAGGATGCCAATGTTCTTGGTCTAGCTGGCATTAATTTAGGTCGGATTGCTCAACACAATAGAAAAATTAGAAGACAATCCCAAGAACTTCTATGACTTCCATATGGTTGTAGGTCATACCCTATAAACATGCAAAGAGTTTAGGTCATGGTTCAAAGTATGATGAATGAAGTCCAAATAGAATTCTATCATAAAACCACACCTGATACTAAATCTATCAACATGATAGAAGATAAAAACACCAGCCACCTTACGAGAGAAACTAGCCCCTCATTCTTTATGGCAAGTCAAATGTCAAGGTTAATTTTTGACACCTACATCAAAGTTAATTGTCGATGTACCTAAACCATTCCTATATAAGAGCAACATAACTGTCCCATAGAAGTACAAGAATCAAGTAGTGATGATTACAAAATTAACTCCTATAACTACTACAATGGAACTGTCAACAGTTAGTCACCTAACCCATAGTGGTAGCTGTTACATTCCCCTAGCTCAAGAAAAATATAAGGTTAATGCATTTCCAAGCACCAGTACCACTTATGGCTAAGTAAAGAATTTCGAGCTTAAGAAAGTTAAAGAAGTAGTGAGTGAAAAAGAAGCCATGGAGTTTCTCAAGTTCATTAAGCACAGTGAATACTACATTATAGACCAGTTAAGCAAACAACTCACAAAGATTTCTATGCTATCTCTACTTTTTAATTTAGAGGTTTATCGAAATGCATTATTAAAGGTGTTAAACAAAGCATATATGCTACGGATGTCTCCGTGCATAAATTAGATCAGCTAGTGAACAATATCATTGCGATAATTATATCTCCTTCACTGATGATGAGATCCCACTTGGAGGCAGAGGTAGTTATAAAGCTATGCATATCACTACTCATTATAAGGGACATATTTGCCTAAAGTTCTCATAGACAATGGGTCGGCCCTTAATGTTATGCCCATGACTATATTAAGCAAACTCTATGTCAATTAGTCCAATATCAACAGTAGCCACACCATAGTCCGAGCTTTTGATGGAACATGTCACAGAGTAATTGGAAATATCATAATCTAGGTCCAGATAGGTCATGTAGATATGACGTTGACTTTTAAGTTATAAATATTAATCCATCTTACAACTGCCTATTAGGAAGGTCATAGATACACTCCATCGGGGTTATCCCATCCTCCATCAAAAGCTCAAATTTATGATAGATGATAAGTAGTCACCGTTGAGGCTAAAGAAGAAATGATCGCCATTGCTTTCACTGAAGAAATCTACATAAAGCCTAATGAAGATGTACTAGAGTCATCCTTCCAATCCAGCAAGTTCATTAATGCAATATTTATGAGAGAAGGATTACCAATAGTTGAACCCCACCTATCAAAGAGTACCCACTCAGGTTTAAAAAAGATCATTAGCAAAGGTTCCCATGCCGAAAAAGGGCTTGGCAAGAATTTATAAGGGATGGCCTGAGCTCTACAGGTCACCACTCAAGTCAATAAAAAAGGCTTAGGATTCAAGGCTAATGTGCAGTCAAGAAAGCAGCAGGAAAGAATGATTCATAACTAAAGAGTAACTCGATCATTAGGTCAGAGGGGGAATCAAAGCCAACAATGTTCTCATCTTTCCATGAGATATTTTGTTTGGAAGAATGAATCGATCCAAACTGACCAGAAGAGCAAAAGGCTAAAGATGTCTTAGTCATCATAAATAAAGCACTTTATAACCTTCATCTCCAATATACCGAGTCATAAAATGCATGTCCTTCCACTAAGACCTAATTTTGATGATAGGGTCATGATGGAAACCTTTACACTTTTGTTGTCCTTTTTATGTAATGTTAAGAAAGAAAAACCTACCTACCCTCGCCCGAAGATAGGTAGGTGTCTTATGTAATGGATACTTTTGTTAAACATTATCAATGAAATGACTTTATATATATCATTCCATGTTATGTGTCTATATCACTTTTTAACCTTTTTGTCTCATCTATATTTTTATCCGAATCCCTTGATTATGTGCATGCCTTTTGCAATGTTTTTTCTTCACCCTTTCAGGTGTTCTGATAACAATGATATGGATGTGTCTAATGGGTTGCTAAAGATCAATTTCAAACAGTCAATTTGCACTAGTGAAGTTGATCTTGAAAAAGATTTCAAAGAGAGCTTCATACCATCAGACCTCTATTAGTTGAGTAAAAGGAGAAGCAAACATGCCTTATGAAGACCTAACAGAAGTTATAAATCTAGGTAATCAAGAGGATCAAAAAGAGGTTAAAATTAGAACCTCAATAAAGTCAACAACTAGGCTCAAGTTGATATAGCTACTTCAGAAGTATTGGGATGTATTCGTTTGGTTATATCAAGACATGCTAAGACTATACACTGATATAGTGGTCCACAAGCTTCCCATTAAGCATGTATGCAAACCAATCCAATAAACGTTAAGGAGGATGAAGCCGAAAAAGCTCGTCAAATTAAAGAGAAAGTCAAAAAATAGTTTGATGCAAGGTTTATTGAAGTACCCAAATATCTAAAATGGGTTGCCAATATAGTCGTAGTCCTAAAGAAAGATGACAAAGTATGAATGTGCATTGATTATCGAGATCTGAATTGAGCTAGTCCCAAGAAAAATTTCCCGTTACCTCACATAGATACTTTGGTAGATAACACGGCCAAGAATTTTCTTTTCTTCTTCATGGATGGATTCTTGGGCTATAACCAGATTAAGATAGTGCCCGAAGACATGGAGAAAATAACTTTTGTAACCATGTAGGGGACATACGGCTAAAAGTCATGCCCTTCGGACTCAAAAATATAAGGGCAACATATCAAAGAGCCATTGTGGCCCTGTTCCATGACATGATGCACAAAGAAATTGAGGTCTACATGGATGACATGATTGCTAAGTCAACAAAAGAGGGTGAGCATGTCACAAACCTTCAAAGACTATTTGAACGGCTAGAAAAATTTCTACTCAAATTAAATCCTGTTAAGTGTACCTTCGAAGTCACTTCGGTTAAGCTTTTAGGCTTTATAGTCAGCGAAAAAAGGAGTGAAGTTAACCCAGACAAACTTAAAGCCATTCAAGATATGCCACCACCTCAAACTTAAAAGAAAGTCAAAAGCTTTCTGGGGAGACTGAACTACATTACTAGATTTATATCCCAACTTACTGACAATTGTGACCTTATCTTCCAGCTACTTCTTAAATAAAATCGAGGAAAGTGGAATGAGGCATGTCAAGAAGCCTTTAATAAAGTCAAACATTATCTGTCAAGCCAGCTAGTGTTAGTACCATCGGTGTCTAGTCAACCCTTTACTTAGCAGTCTTCGATAAATCAATGGGTTATGTATTAGGGCAACATGATGAGTTAGGAAAGAAGAAACAAGCAATCCACTGCTTAAACAAAAGTTCATAGAATACGAGTACAACTATTTTGCAGTCGAAAAATTGTATTATGCTTTGCTGTGGATAGCTAAGAGACTCAAGAAGTACATGCTATATCACACCACATGGTTGATTGTAAGGTTTGATCATATCAAGTATCTATCTGATGCCCCTACACTATCAAGAAGGCTAGCCAGATGGTAAATCCTATTTTTTGAATATGACATTGCCTATGTCAGCCAAAAGGCCATCAAGGGCAATATGATAACTGACTTTTTGGCAGATGATTATGAACCCTTAAGTTTTCACTTCCCAGATAAAGATTTAATATGCATTTTTGAAAACGAAAATGCCTCTAACCAAGATCGATCCGTGAAAATGTATTTTAATAGGGCATCAAATGCTCAAGGACATGGAATTAGGGTCATCATGATGTCACCCGATGAGAGTCATTCCCCATTCACAGTAAGGCTAAATTTCAATTACACAAATAATATCACAAAATATGAAGCTTGTGTCATGGGGCTTCAAGCAGCCATTAAAAAAAATATCAAGACATTACGAGTGTTCAGTGATTCAGCCCTAATCATCTACCAATTGAAAGGGGAATGGCAAACTTGTGATGCCAAGTGGATGTAGTATAGGAAGCGGATAGAGGAACTTAAGAAAGAATTTGATAATATAAATTTTTGGCACTTACCTTGAGAGGAAAACCAAATAGCCGATGCTTTGGCTGCTTTGCCATCCATGTTTAAAGTCAACCAAGAATTGGACATTGTTCTCATCCAGATAAGCTTCTATACAACTTTGGTTCATTGTCATAGTGTTGAAAAAAGAAGGATGACCTACCGTGGTACTCTGACATCTTTCGTTACACCAAGGATCAACAATATCCCAAACATGCAACAGAGACTGATAAAAGAACTATTAAGAGCTGGCTATGGGATTTGTTCTCGATGGAAAAATCTTATATAAGAAAAATCATGATCAAGTATTGCTCAAATGCATTGACACTCCTAAAGTGAAAAGGATCCTTGAAGAAATTAATGAAAAGATTTGCAGCACAGATGCTAATAGACATCGGATGGCCAAGTAAATCATGAGAGCAGGTTATTACTGGTTGACCCTTGAGAAAGACTACATTAATGATGCCTCAAAATGCCATAAGTGTTAAATCTATGCAACCAAGATCAATGTCACTCCAGTGCCACTTTACGTCATGATGGCCTCATGGCCCTTTTCCATGTGGGGTATGGATATGATAGGATATGATAGGGCCGATCACCCCTAAAGCTTTCAATGGGCATCACTTTATCTTGGTAGCCATTGACTACTTCACCAAATAGATAAAGGCTGCCTTGTATGCTAATGCCACTAGATCGACCGTCTGTAAGTTTGTCAAAGGGGACATCATTTGTTGATATGGCCTCCTGAACCAAATCATCATAGACAACGTAAGCAACTTAAACAATAAAATAATGCAAGCGGTCTACTTTTAGTTCAAGATCCAGCATCATAATTCTTTCCCTTATCGCTCAAAGATGAATGGGGCAGTTGAGGCAGCCAATAAAAACATCAAAAGAATAGTTGAGAAAATGGTCGAGACTTACAAAGACTAGCATGAAAAGCTATTCTTTGCACTTTATGCCTATCAGACCTCAGTTCGTGCTTCCATGACCACTACCCTATTCTTCTTTATTTATGGGATGAAAACTATATTGCCTATCAAAGTTGAGATCCCTTCTCTCAGAGTTTTGATGGAAACCAAACTTGAAAAGGCTGAATAGGTCAAGAACAAATACGACCAGCTCAGCCTCATTAAAGATAAATGCATGAAAGCTATCTGCCATGGTCAAATGTATCAAAGACACATGATCTAAGCCCACGACAAAAAGATGCATGCATGACAATTTCACCCAGGTGAATTGGTATTGAAAAAGATCCTCCTAATTTATAAAGATGCATGGGACAAATGGACCCTTAATTAGGAAGGACTTTATGTCATAAAGAAGCCTTTTCTGGAGAGGCCCTAATCTTGTCAGAAATGGATGGTAATGCTTGCCCAACCCAGTCAACTCAGATTCCATTAAGAAATATTACATGTAAAAGGCAAAAACCTAAAAAAAAGTCTTTAAAAAACCAAAAAAATAAAAATAAAGAAAGGGTCCAAATGGACATTTGAAAAGGGCATCTAGGCAACCAACCCAACTATAGTTAAAAGAACCGCATGGGTGACTTGAGAAGATCAATTCTGATAGGGCATGAACTGAAAGCACCTATAAGAAAGATCTTTCAACGATCAGCTCATGCTAGTCATATTCATTGCTCGAAAAATATCCTAAAAAACACCTAGAGAATGTCTATGTCATGATTTTAAGAGGCATCTTTCACCCAAAAGATCATCCTTCTGGCTACCCTATCACTTGTTTGTTAAATAGTATACCAAGTTGTATCTCTTTGTTCTTATGAATAAATATTGCCTTGTTTCTTTTAACCCCTGCACAATTCATATTGCACTCATCATTTAATTGATAATGTTAGATAATTAACTGATATATGCATCTGGACATCTCGATATTATATTAAAAGGAAAAAAAAGCATAGGGAACTTTGCTTGCACCTTGATTGTTATGATCATGAACTTTTCACGTCCAAACACCCTTTTGACATGACCATACACTAATCTAATTCTTGCTTTCATAAGCCATATTTCAAGAAAAATGGTTTCAAGCTAACCAAAATTGATCGTGCATTCTATCTGAATCCTATCGAAACTAGAGGCATGAACCTGGTCAGTCAAACAATCACCAAATTGTTGACAATGCCTTTAGTTGTCAGGAAAATGGTTAAGCCTCCTGAATTAATAAATGCCATAATCCAAATTCTTGAAAATAAAAGAATAAGTCGACTATCAAAACATCATATCCTTTATAGAGCTAGGATAATTCGTAATGGCTACCTCCTATGATAGATTTTATGGTGTAACCCCAGTGGAACCGAGACAACCTATAACCCTCAGTGGAATTAGGAAAATTCCAATCCCTAGTTGAACTACGATGGATCACAATCCCTATTAGAGTCTGGATGACTTGTAAAAAACTATAGCTATCTCCTATATTAGACTTTACATCATTCAACCATGATAGCATTTCATATCATGCACTCACATTACCATTATCCGTCATCGTTTTTACAATATCACTTCAAGACAAGTTTACTGAACCTCCAAGGAATTCCTAGTAAGAACTCTAAGCTTTGTAAACCAAGTGTCATTTAGGTAAGGTTCTTTTCTTCTCATCACCTCATGTCAAAACTGTTTTTATTAAGAAACTACTATCAAAGTGCTAGTGTCGAAAAATTATTGTTTATAAACTATTATCAAAAACTTTTATCGAGAACATTCATCGGAAGCTTGGTCAAGAATTTTGTCAAGAACTAGTGTCATTGTTAGGAAATTTTGTCATGAACTTTTGTTAAGAAAAACTTGTATTAGAAGTTTTATAAAAAACTTTTGTCATTTTTTGTTTTTTAGCATATTTATCATTTAGTGAGCCTTTCATGCTTCCATCACTCCCTCTTAGGATTATCATGTGTTATTATGGCTTTTGGTTGTGGTAGCTTAGGATTTAGATGTCTTGATGCCCTTTTTAATGTGCAAAGTGTCTTATTTCATTCTTATTATTTTTTACATCTCTTGTTCATGCATTTTATGCCATATCTATGCATCATGTTATGTTCAATCCATTCATAAATCCTTAGCCTAGCATGTTTCAAGCATGTTTATACGTTAACTTGCATTTTGTCATGAATCATTGTCTTTTTTAGCATACTTCACGTCATGAGATATGTGCTTAACACTTTCTTTATCAAGACCATTGGTAAAGTTAGCATCCCCATTCATGTTATGTGCCATCCTTTTGTATGTTCATTGTCTTCTCCTTATCTAATTGCATGATTGATAGCTATCAAAAACTGATTTTCTAAACCTCCTTAAGCCAAGCATGTTAACCTCAACCAATAGGGATTAACATGGACTTAGTATTTTCCTTAAAGTTAGCAAAACAATCTTTGGGAAAATTAAGTTTTCCAAATCTGGGATCCTAATTAAACGAGCTCAAAACTTTTGATTTTTTGAGAAAATGGCCCTGTACTTGTTCCCAAAATGTTTTTGCCTTGTTTTTAAGTTGAAACCTTGAGTGGTATGATCAATGGGTTGTTTCATTATCCTAACTACTCTGAGGCTGTGCAAATGAGTTTGTGACACTCATGCCACTTTTTCCCTTTAGTCATGGATGTTCGAATGTCAATGACCCAAGTTTGGACCTAAAAACACAAAGAAAAATAAAAAATATCCCCTGCTTTGCTTTATCCTCTACTGGCAGCACAACTATTACAAATTGAAAAATCAGTTTAAAATCTCAAACGATTTTTCATGAAATTTTTGATATTTTTCTCTCAAATTATGTCAAATTATCTTTGAAACGATTTTTATTCACCCTCAAATCATTTCGGATGAGAGAGTTATGATTTTTCAAAAGCAAACTATCCAGAACCTCTAGAATCAGTAGCACATATTCTTATCGGGCCATTCAGACCCACTAAATGATTTTCCCAAATCTCTTGAACATTTTTCCTAAAAACTTCATGAAATCCCTTTTTAAAAAGGTATCATTTGCAATTTTTTGATACTAAATCAGTCCAGGGTGATTTTTCAAATTTTGACACATCCATCCCTTGTGTGCTTTACCAGCAGCGTAATTAATCCAAACTTAAAAATTTATTCCCCTAGAAAGTGATTTTTTAGGATATTGGAAATATTTTTAGATTGACCCTCATTAAGTTTCCTTTCTAGCGGTATCTTGTTCACCTTTAAAACCTTCAAACCATTTTAGAATAAATTCAAAAAGTGGGATAGCGTGATGTTGTCTGCCTATTTTTGGTTATGGTCAAAATTGAGTTGTTTTCTTGAGCTTCATCTTGAGACATTTAAATGACACCATATCATCCTGATCAACCTCAAGAACATGCTTTAAAATCCTATAGCTGCATCAAGGCGTGGATTTTTTTTTACATCTTTATCATCCTTATTCATAATAATTTTTTTATCAAAAAGTGTTAAAATGCTCACTCATTTTTTAAATCACACAGTTTCATCAACTTAAGTTTTCTAACTCAACTTCTTTAAAGAGTGTCAGACATGTCACTTTTGAGGATACTCTAACCCTGACCTTCTGATGGGATACTTCAACCTTACTTTTTCAAAATTGTTAAGATTTAAAAATCTTCCTTTGTCAAAATTATTCATCATCCTCGGGGATATTCCAACCCTATCTTTCCGAGAGGATACACAACCCTGTCTTTCAACTACAATTAAAATTTTCTTCTTCCTAGATTTCCATGAACGTGTCAAGAGTCAAGCCCATTTTTAATTTAAAAAAACCCTATACAATCAAGGAGCCCAGATCCATCTCAAAAATTATCGATTCAGTTATTCCTAGATAATCAATGCCAATTACGAGATAAATTCTAATTGTCCATCCTTTTTTATCATTACATTGAATGGTTCATGTTATGTTACTTCATTCGTTGCCTTACTAACGTGATTTCTTTGTGATGATTATTCATATTCATATTTTTAAATCATTTAAAGTAAAATTAAAGGTGATATTTCACGTGGGTATGTCTCTAGTGCCCAAAATGGAATATTCCATTTTCAAAGTAAAATCTAAATGTCATTTTTATTAAAAATTTATATATTCCCCATCTATCTAGGGGGTACATGAAATTAAATCTTTTATTAGAACTTGGATTTGTATTTTAATAAAATTCATGCATTAAAAGAGGCTTATATAAAAATAGTGATGAGTTAAGATCACAACAATCAAAACTAAGATAAGACATAACTTGTAAGGTACTAATTTTAGGCGTCGTGAAAAGGTTCGTGCTTCATCATGTGTAACCAACTTCCAAACTCAAATGGTGAATCTTTGTACCATGTAGACTATGGAATTGATGTTTTGAGATTTGTAACTAAAGACATAGGTTTCAATAGGCATCTGATCATGCCTAGCCTAAAATGATCAATGGCAACTCCAAGCATTGGCCACTTTATGATGGTCATCTGAGACCAATAAGATGAGCAATTTGTCTTATAGTCTCCCTTACTATATCATGAGTTGAGAATCCATACTTTCTCATTCTCATCACATTGCGAAGGAAAAGTCTTGATCAAGAAGACTTTTCCTAGTTAAAAAAATATTTTAAGTCGTATACATCCATAGATCCATGAGGATCTATCCTGAGGTATATTGTGACATCGTGTATCATAATAGAGAAAATGTGTTTATGATTGCCAATCATAGAAAGAATGTAAATTTTTACGGGTATCCACATTTATCCTATTTGACAGATAAACTTTGATTCTAAGAAAAATGGTGGAAAGAAGAGCTTTTCTTAGGAAATCAAAGCATTAATATCATGTATCAAAATGAGGATAACATTTTTATGGTGGCCAATCATAGAAGGAACAGAGATTATTACAAGAATCCATGTTTGTCTTATTTGATGGATGAATTCTATTTGTAAGGAAAATGGTGCAAGGAAAAGCTTTTCTTCAAAATGCAAAGCATCAATATCAAATATCCTTATAAGGAGAATGCATTTATGGTGGCCAATCGAAAAGAGAATGCAAATTATTCTGAGTATCCATGTTTGTCTCATTTGTCTTATTTGATGGACAAACTTTGATTCTAAGGAAACTGCAAGGAAAAAAAGCTTTCATATGAAACCTAAGCATCAATATTATGTATGCCAATTAGGAAAACATGTTTGTGGTGCCCAATCATAAAAAGAAAGGACATTATTATGAGTTTCCATTTTTGTCTCATTTGACGGAACTTTGATTCTATGAAAACTAGGGGAAAAAAGTTTTTCTTTAGAAACCAAAGCCTAAATATCGGGTATCCAAATGAGAAGAAAATGTTTAAGTGGCTAATCACAAAAAAATGGATATTATTATAAGAATAAGTTTTTATGTCATTTAATGGGCAAACTTTGATTTTAGGGGAAATGGTTGAAAGAAAGCCCTTTCTTGAGAAACCAAAGCATCAATATCATGTAACCTAACATGGAAAATGTGTTTATGGTGGCCAATCATTAAAAGAATGTATATTACTATGAGTATCAATGTTTATCCCATTTCAGAGATGAACTTTGATTCTAAGGAAAATAGTGGAAAAAAAGTTTTCTTTGGAAACCAAAGCACCAATATTGTGTATCCCAAAGTGGAAATCATTTTTATGGTGGCAATCATAAAAAGAATGAAAATTATTACGAGTATCCATGTTTTCCTTATTTGACAAATGGACTTTGACTGTAAGGAAAATGGTGGAAAGAAAAGCTTTTCTTGTTAAATAAAGCATCAATATCATGTATCCTAGTGAAGGGAACATGTTCATGGTGTCCAATCACAAAATGAAAGAAGATTATTTTAAGAATCAATCTGCATCTTATTTGATAGATGAACTTTGATTCTACTAAAAATGATGGAAGAAAAAACTTTTCTTAGGAAACCAAAGCATCAATATCATGTATTGCAATAAAGAAAACTTGCTTAGGATGGCGAATCAAAAAAAGAATAGAGATTATAATGAGAATCCATGCTTGTCTCATTTAATAGATGAACTTTGATTCTAAGAAAGAAAGAGCAAAGAGAAGCTTTTCTTAGGAAACCAAAGCATCATTATTGTGTATCCCAATATGGAGAACATGTTTATGGTGTCCAATCACAAAAAGATTGGAAATTATTGTGTCTATCCACGTTTGTTTCATTTAATGGATGAATTTTGATTCTAAGGAAAATGGTGGGAAGAAAAGCTTTTCTTGCAAGATCAAAGCGTCAATATCATGTATTCGAATGAAGAGAACTTGTTTATGCTAGCAATTAGAAAAGGAATTTAGATTATTATGACAATCAATATTTATCTCATTTCAAGGATGAACTTTAATTCAAAGGAAAAAGGCAAAAGAAAAATCTTTTCATGGAAAACAAAAGCATTAATATCGGGCATCCCAAAGAGTAGAACATTTTTATGGTTACCAATCAGAAATTAAATGTAAATTATTTCAAGTGTCTATGTTTGTCCCATTTCACAGATGAACTTTGGTTCTAAGGAAAATGGCTTAAAGAAAAGCTTTTCTTAAGGAAGCAAAGTATCAATATCATGTATCCCAATAAGAAGAACATTTTTATAGAGGCCAATCATGAAAAGAGTGGAAATTATTATGAGTTCCTATGTTTATCTCATTTGATGAATAAACTTCGATTCTAGGGAAAATTGTAAAAAGAAAAGCTTTTCTCTCGAAACCAAAGCATCAATATTATGTATCACAATGAGAAGAACATGTTTATGGTGGCCAATCACAAAACAAATGGAAATTATTGTTGAAATCAATGTTTGTCTCATTTAACGAATGAACTTTGATTCCATAAAAAATGGTGGAAGGAAAAGCTTTTCATGGGTAACCAAAGCATTAACCTTTTTTATCCCAATGTAGAAAATGTGTTTATGGTGGCCAATCACAAAAAGGATTAAAATTATTATGAGCATCCATGTTTTGTCCCATTTGGCGAACGAACTTTAATCCTAAGGAAAATAGCGTAAAAAAAAGCTTTTCCTTGGAAACCAAAGCATCAATATCGTATATCCTACTAAGGAAGATGTGTTTATGGCAGCCAATCACAAAAAAAATGAAAATTATTCCAAGTACCCATGTTTATCTATTTAACAAATAAATTTTGATTCTAAAGAAAATGGTGGAAAAAAAAAAGCTTTCTTAGGAAACAAAAGCATTAATATCATGTATCCTAATGTGGAGAATGTGTTTATAGTGGCCAACCATAAAAGTAATGGAATTATGATGAGTATCCATGTTTGTCTTATCTGACAGATGAACTTGGTTGTATGGAAAATAGTGGAAAAAAAAGCTTTTCTTGGGAAGCTCAAGCATTAATACCATGTATCCCAATAAGAAGAACATATTTATGGTGGCCAATCACAAAAAGAATGGAGATTATTATGAGAATCAATGTTTGCCTTATTTGATGGATGAACATTAATTCTATGGAAAATGATAGTAGGAAAAAATTTTCATGGGAATCCAAATCATCAATATCATGATACCAAGGTAGAAATTGTGTTTATGGTCACCAATCATAAGAAGGATGTAAAGTATTATGAGTGTCCATGTTTGTACCTTTTGACAAATGAACTTTGATTCTAGGGAAAATGGCACGAAAAAAGCTTTTCATGGGAAATTAAAGCATCAATATCATGTCCTAACAAGGAGAATATGTTTATAGTTGCCAATCATAAAAAGAATGAAAATTATTTTAACTATCCATGTTTGTCTCATTTGATGGGTGAGCTTTGATTCTAAGAAAAATAGTTAAAAAAAGCTTTTTTTGCAAAACCAACACATCAATATCATTTATTACAATAAGGAAAACCTGTTTTACAGTGGCCAATCACAAATAGAATGGAGATTATATGAGAATCGATGTTTGTCTTGTTTGATGGATGAACCTTGATTCTAAGGAAAATGGTGCAAAAAATTTTCATGTAAAATAAAAGTATCAATATCGTATATCCCAATGGAGAGAACGTGTTTATAATGGCCGATTACTAAATAAATGTAAATTATGGGTAGTATCTATGTTTGTCCCATTTGACAGATGAACATTAATTCTAAGGAAAATGGTGTAAAGAAAAGCTTTTCCTAGAAATCCAAAGCATCAATATCATGTATCCTAATGAGGAGAACCTATTTATTATGGCTATTCACAAGAAGAATAGAGATTATTATAAGAATACATGTTTATCGCATTCAATGGATGAAATTTAATTCTAAAGAAAATGCTGGCAAGAAAAGCTTTTAATAGGAAACCAAAGCATTAATATCGTGTATCCTAATGTTAAAAAAAGTGTTTATAGTGGCCCATCACAAAAAGGATATAACGCATTAGAGCATCCAAGTTTGTCCCTTTTGACAAATGAACGTTGGTTCTAAGAAAAATATTGCAAAGAAAAGCATTTCTTAGGATGCCAAAGCATCAATATCATGTATCCCAATGAGGAGAACTTTTTTATGGTTGCTAATTAGGAAAGGAATGAAATTTTGAGTATCCATGTTTGTTTCATTTAATGGATAAACTTTGATTGCAAGGAAAATGGTGGAAAGAAAAGCATTTCTTGTTAAACCAAAGTGTAAATATCATTTACCCCAATGAGGAAAAACTTTTTACAGTGCCCAATCACAACAAGAATAAAGATTATTGTGAGAATCCATGTTTATCTAAATTGATGGATGACCTTTGATTCTAAGGAAAATGAAGCAAAGAAAAACTTTTCTTGGAAGACCAAAGCATCAATATCATGTATCCCAATAAGAAAAATGTGTATATGGTGCCTAATCACGAAAAAAAAAGATTATTATGAGAATCAATGTTTGTCCAATTTGATGGATGAACTTTGATTCTATGAAAAATAGTTGAAGGAAAAGCTTTTCTTGGGAGACAAAAGTATTAATATCTTGCATCCCAATGGAGAGAATGTCTTTACGGTGGCCAATAAAAAAATTTGTAAATTATTATGAGTATCCATGTTTGTCTCATTTAACAAATAAACTTTGAGTCTAGGGAAATTGGAAGAAAGAAAAGCTTTTCTTGCAAAGCCAAAGGATCAATATCATGTATCCTAATGAGGAAAATGTGTTTATAGTGCCTAATCACTACAAGAAATAGATTATTATAGGAATCAATGTTTGTCTCATTTGATGGATGAACTTTGATTCTATGGAGAATGGTCGAAGGAAAAGCTTTTCTTGGGAAACCAAAGCATGAATATCTTGTATCCTAATGAAAATAGTGTGTTTATGATAGCCAATCAAAAAAATGTAAAATTATTATAAGTATCCACATTTGTTCCATTTGACAGAAGAACTTTGATTCTAAAAAAAATAGTGTAAGGGAAAGCTTGTCTTGAGAATCCAAATAATCAATGTTAAGGATATGAAAGAGGAGATCGTGCTTTGTGGTGGCTAATCACAAAAAGAATGGAAATTATTATGATTATCCATGCTTTGCTCATTTGACAGATGAACTTTAATTCTAAGGAAAATGGTGGAATACAAACTTTTTCTAGGAAATAAATACCAATGTAGACAATGCATTTATGGTGGCCATTCATAAAAAATATAAATTATTACGAGTATCCACATTTGTACCATTTGACAGATGAACATTTACTCTAAGGAAAATTGTATAAAGAAGCACTTTTTTCAAAAATCAAAGGATCTTCGTGCATCCCGATAAGGAGAATGTGTTAATTAGCCCATCACAAAAGAATGAAAAGTATTATGAGTATCCATGTTTGTCTTAGTTGATGGATAAACTTTGATTCTATAGAAAATGGTGAAAATAAAAAGGTTTTCTTGGGAAACCAAGGCATTAGTATCGTGCATCCCAATTGAAAGAAAATGTTTATGGTGGCCAATAACAAAATGAATGTAAATTATTACGAATATCCACGTTTGTCGAAATCGATGAATAAACTTTAATTCTAAGGAAAATGATACAAAGAAAAGCTTTTCTTGGGAAACTAAAGCATCAATATCATGTATCCTAATGATGAAAATGTTTTTATGGTGGCTAATCATAAAAAGAATGAAAATTATTATGAGTATCCAAATTTACCTTATTTGATAGATGAACTTTGATTCTTTGGAAAATGGTGAAAAGAAAACCTTTTCTTACGAAACCAATGCATCAATATTGAGTGTCTCAATAAGAAAAACTTGTTTATGGCTGCAAATCAGAAAATCTATAAAGATTATTCTGAGAGTCAATGTTTGTCTCATTTGACATAGAAACTTTAATTTTAAGGAAAATGGTAGGAGAAAAATATTTTGATGGTAAACAAAGCATCAATATCTTGCATCCTAGTGGAGAGAATGTGTTTATGGTGGCAAATCACAAAAAGAATGTAAATTATTACGAGTATCCACTTTGTCCTTTTTGATGGACAAACTTTGATTCTAAGAAAAGTGTTGGAAAGAAAAGCTTTCCTTAAGAAACCAAAGCATTAATATCATGTATCCCAATAAGAGATCATGTTTATGGTTTTCAATCATAAAAAAATGGAAATTATAATAAGAATCAATGCTTGTCTCATTTGATGGATGAACTCTGATTCTAAGGAAAATGGTGTAGAAAAAAGCTTTTCCTACGAAACCAAAGCTTCAATATCATGTATTCTAATGGAGAAAATGAGATTATGGTGGCCAATCATAAAAAGAATGTAAATTATTATGAGTATCCACATTTATTTCTTTGACAAATGAATTTTGATTGTTAGGAAATTGATGGAAAGAAAAACTTTCTTGTGAAACCAAACAATTAATATAATGTATCCTAATAAGGGGATTATGTTTATGTTTACAGTCTAATTTGATAGAAAACTATGATTTTAAGGATAGTGATGGAAATAAAAGATCTTCTTGAGGAACCAGAGCTTTAATATCATGTATCACAATAGAGAGAACATATTTATGGTGGCCCGTAACAAAAGAATGTAAATTATTACCCATATCCATGTTAGTTCCATTTGACAAATGAACTTTAATTCTAAGGAAAATAGGGGAAAGAAAAGCTTTTCTTTGGAAGCCAAGCCATTAATATCTTATATCCTAATAAAGAGAACAAGTTTATGGTGGCCAAACACAAAAGGAATGAAAATTATTTCAATTATCCATGTTTGACTCAGTTAATGAATGAACCTTGATTCCATGAAAAATGGTGAAAAAAAAAGCTTTTCTTGCAAAATCAAAGCATCAATGTCGTGCAACTCAATGAGGAGAACCTTTTTACGGTTGCCAATCATAAAAACAACGAAGATTACTAAGAGAATCCATGTTTGTCTTATTCGATGGATGATCTTTGATATTAAGAAAAATGGTGCAAGGAAAAGCTTTTCCTGGGAAGCCAAAGCATGAATACATGTATCCCAATGAGAACAACCTATTTATAGTGGCCAATCAGAAAAAGAATGGAAATTATTATGAGTATCCATGTTTGGCTGATTTGATGGATGAGCTTTGTTTCTAAAGAAAATAGTGGAAATAAAGCTTTTCTTGGGAAACCAAAGCATCAATATCATGTAGCCCAATGGAGAGAACATGTTTATTATGGCCAATCACAAAAAGAATGTAAATTAATATAAGTATCCGTGTTTATCCCATTTAATAGACAAGCATTGATCCTAAGAAAAATAGCGCAAATAAAAGGTTATCATAGGAAACGAAAGTCTCAGTATCATGTACCAAAACTAGGAAAACATATTTATAATGGCCAACCACAAAAAGAATGAAAATTATTGCGAATATCCATATTTGTCTCATTTGATGAATAAACTTTGATTATAAGGAAAATGATGTAAAAAAAGTTTTCGTTGAGAAACCAAAGCACTAATGTCATGTATCGTAATGAGAGATCATGTTTATGGTGGTCAATCATAAAAAAATGGAAATTATAATGAGTATCAATGTTTGTTTCATTCCATGAACATGAACTATGATTCTAAAGAAAATGGTAAAAAAAAGCCTTACTTGGGAGACCAAAGCATTAACATCAAGTATTCCAAAGAGAAAATCATGTTTATAATGGCCAATCACAAAAAGATTGGAAATTGTTATGATTATCCATGTTTGTCTTATTTGACAGATGAACTTTGATTCTAAGAAATACGATGGAAAGAAAAGCTTTTCTTTGAAAATCAAAGCATCAATATCACATATCCTAATAGAGAGAATGTGATTGCAATGTCCAATCACAAAAAAAAAAAAAATCAAATTATTATGAGTATCCATGTTTTCCCATTTTACATATTAACTTTGGTCTTATGGAAAATGGTGTAAAAAAAAGCTTTACTTAGGAATCCAAAACATTAATATCATGTATACAGTAAGGAGATTATGTTTATTGTGGTCAGCAACAAAAAGGATTGAGATGATCACAAAAATCCATGCTTGTCTTATTTAATTGATAAACTTTGATTCTAAGGAAAGTGGTAGAAAAAAAAGCTTTTCTTGAGAATCCAAAGCATTAATATCAAGCACTCTAAAAAAGAGATTGTACTTAAGTGGCTAATCACAAAAAAAATGAAAATTATTAGAAGTGCCCATGTTTGGCTCATTTGATGGACGAACTTTGTTCCTAAAAAAATGGCAGAAAGAAAGGCCTTTCTTGGGAAACTAAAGCATCAATTCCATGTATCCCAATGGAGAGAATATGTTCACAATGGCCAATCATAAAAAGAATGTAAATTATTATGAGTATCCATGTTTATCTTGTTTGACAAATGAGTTTTAATTGTAAGGAAATTGGTGGAGAGAAAAACATTTCCTGAGAAACCAAATAATCAATATAATGTATCCAAATAAGGAGATTGTGTTTATGTTTATAGTCTAATTTGATAACAAGCTATGATGTTAAGGACAATGGTGGAAAGAAAAGATCTTCTTGAGGAACCAGAGCTTTAGTATCATGTATCGCAATAGAGAGAACATGTTTATGATGGCCCATAACAAAAAGAATGTAAATTATTACCTATATCCATGTTAGTTCCATTTGACAAACAAACTTTGATTCTAAGGAAAATAAGGGAAATAAAGCTTTTCTTTGGAAGCTAAGGCATTAATATCTTATATCCCAATAAGGAGAACAAGTTTATGGTGGCCAAATACAAAAGGAATGAAAATTATTTTGATTATCCATGTTTGACTTAGTTAATGAATGAACCTTAATTCTACGAAAAATGGTGGAAAGAAAAGCTTTTCTTAAAGCATCAATGTCGTCCAATTGAATGAAGAGAACCTTTTTATGGTGACCAATCATAAAAAGAATAGAGATTACGAAGTTCATCCATGTTTGTCTCTTTCAATGGATGAACTTTGATATTAAGGAAAATGGTGTAAAGAAAAGCTTTTCTTCAGAAACCAAAGCATCAATATCATGTATCCAAATGCGAAGAACGTGTTTATGGTGGCCAATCAGAAAATCAATAGAAATTATTATGAGTATCTATGTTTGTCTCATTTAATGCATGAACACTAATTTTATGGAAAATAGTGGAAAAAAAGCTTTTCTTATGAAAGCAAAACATCAATATTATGTAGTCCAATGAGAAGAACGATTGATGGTGGATAATCATAAAAAAATAAAAATTATTGATTATCCATGTTTGTCTTATTTGGTGGACAAACATTTATTCTATGAAAAATGGTTGAAGGAAAAGCAACTTCTTGCAAATCTAAGGCATCAATATCGTGTATCACGAAGAGAAAAACTTATTTATGGTGGGCAATCACAAAATGAATATAGACTATTATGAGAATCAATGTTTGTCTCATTTGATCGATGAACATTGATTCTAAGGAAAATTAAGGGAAAGCTTTTCATAGGAATCCAAAGCAGCAGTATCATGTATCCTATCATAGAAAGAGTGTTTGTTACAGCTAATTGCAAGCAGGATATAAATTATTATCAGTATCTATGTTTGGCCCATTTTCTAGGCAAACTTTGATTCTACAAAAAATGGTGCAAGGAAAGCTTTTCAGGGGAATGGAAAGTGTCAATACCATGTATCCTAATGAGGAGAACGTGTTTATTGTGGCCAATCACAAAAAGAACAAAAATTGTGTCGAGTATCCATGTTTGTCTTATTTGACAGATGAGCTTTAATTCTAAGGAAAATGGTGAAAAAAAAGCTTTTCTTGCACAATCAACGCATTAATATTGCTTGTCCTAAATTAGAGAACATTTTTATGGTGACCAATTACAAAAAGAATATAGATTATTACAAGTGTCAACATCTGTCTTATTTAATAGATGAATCTAAGGAAAATAATGTAAAGAAAAACTTTTCTTGGGAAACCAAAGCACAAATGCTATCTATCCCAATAAAGAGAATGCAATTATGGTAACCGATCACAAGAAGAATGGAAACTATTATGAGTATCCATGTTTGCCTCATTTGATGGATGAACTATGATTCCAAGGAAAAATGGTGGAATTAAATATTTTTCTTGTGAAACCAAAGCATCAATATCGTGTATCTGAATTAAAATGTGCACATGGTGCCTAATAATAAGAAGAAAGGAAATTATTACAAGTATCAATGTTTGTCTCATTTGATGGATGAACTCTGATTATAAGGAAAATAGCAAAAAAAAGCTTTCCCTGGTAAACCCAAGCATCAATATCATGTACTCCAATGAGAAGAACTTGTTTATGGTGGCCTATCACAAAAATAATGGAGATTATTATGAGAATCAATGTTTGTCTCATTGGACATATGAACTTTAATTCTAAGGAAAATAGTAGAAAGAAAAGCTTTTCTTGGGAAACCAAAGCATCAAGATCATGTATTCTAGTGGACAAAGCATTTTTTTGTGCCAAATCATAAAAAGAATGTAAATTTTAACAAGTATCCATGTTTTCCCCATTTTATAGATGACAAAAAAATATAAATTATTACAAGTACCCATGCTTGTTCCATTTGACGGACAAACTTTGATTCTAAGGAAAATCATGCAAAGAAAAGCTTTTCTTGAAAAACCAAGGCATCAATATCATGTATCCAAATGGATAGGACTCGTTTATGGTGGCTAATGACAAAAAGAATGTTAATTGTTATGAGTATTCATGTTTGTCCTATTTGACAGATAACTTTTATTCTAATGAAAATGGTGGAAAGAAAAGCTTTTATAGGGAACCAAAGCATCAATATCATGTACTCCAATGAGGGGAATGTGTTATGGGTGGTGAATCACAAAAAAAATGGAGATTATTACAAGAATTAAAGTTTGTCTAATTTGATGAACAAACTTTGATTTTGAGAAAAATGGTGGAAAGAAAAGCTTTTCTTGTAAAGCCAAAGCATTAAGATCCTGTATCCCAACAAGGAGAACCTTTTATTACAGCCAATCACAAATGAAATGGAGATTGTTATAAGAATCCATTTTTATCTCATTTGACTGACAAACATTGATTCTAGGTAAAATGGTACAAGGAAAAGCTTTTCTTGCAAAATAAAAGCATCAACATCATGTATGCCAAAGCGAAAAACATGTTTATGGTGCCCAATAACAAAAAGAAAAGAGGTTATTACAAGTATCCATGTTTGACTCATTTGACAGATAAACTTTGGTTCTAAGGAAAATGATAGAAAAAAAAGCTTTTTTATTAAACAAAGCATCAGTGTCATGTATCCAAACTAAGGAAACATGTTTATAGCGGCCAAACGCAAAAAGAGTAGAGACTATTACAAGAATCATTACTCATCTTATTTGACAGATGAACTTTGATTCTAAAGAAAATCGTGGAAAGAAAGGACATGCTTATGGTGGCCAATTAAAAAAGAATGTAAATTTTTTTGAGTACCCATATTTGTTTCATTGGAAAAACAAACTTTGGTTTTAAGGAAAATGGTAAAAAGAAAAGCTTTGATTGGGAAACTAAAGCATAAATACCATGTATCCCAATGAGGAGATCATGTTTATTATAACTACCCATAAAAATAATGGAAATTATCAGGAGTTTCCGTGTTTATCTCATTTGATGCATGAACTTTGATTCTAAGGAAAATGGTTAAAAGAAATGTTTTGGTGGAAAACCAAAGCATTAATATCATGTATCCCAATTAAAAGAATGAGTTTATGGTGGCTAGTCTAAAAGAGAAAGTAAATTATTATGAGTATCCATGTTTGACACTTTTGAAAGATGAACTTTAGTTCTAAGGAAAATAGTGGAAAGAAAACTTTTTGTGGAAAATGAAAGCATCAAAATCATGTGTCTCAAAGAAGAGAATATGTTTTTAGTGGCCAATCACTAAAAGAATGGAGATTATTACAAGAATGAATGTTTGTCTTATTTGACAGACAAACTATGATTCTACGAAAAATGGTGGAAAAAAAAGTTTTTCTTGTGGAACCAAAGCATTAATATCTTCTAGCCCAACATGGAGAACACGTTTATGGTGGCCAACCAAAAAAAAAAGTAAATTATTACTAGTATCGACGTCTACCCCACATGACAGATAGGCTTTGATTCTAAGAAAAGTGGTGTAATGAAAAGCTTTTCCTGGGACTAAAGCATCAATATCATGTATGCCAATGAAGGGAGCGTGTTTACTATGGCCAATCACAAAAAATAAAGGTCATTGTGAGAATTAAAAGTTTGTTTCATTTGACAGATGAACATTGATTCTAAGGAAAATAGTGGAAAGAAAAGCTTTTCTTGAGTAACCAAAGCATTAACGTCATGTATCCTAACGAGGAAAAACCTTTTATGGTGACTAATCACAGAAAGAATCGAGAATATTATGAAAATCCATGTTTGTCTTATTTGATAGATGAACTTTTATTTTAAGGGTAACTGGTGCAAAGAAAATATTTTCTTAGGAAATCAAAGCATCAATATCGCGTATTCCAATTTGAAGAACGTGTTTACAGTGGCCAATCACAAAAAAATAAAAATGATTATAAGTATCCACATTTGTAACATTTGCTGAATGAACTTTGATTCTAAGAAAAATGGTGGACAGAAAAAGCTTTTCTTAGGAATCCATAACATGGAGAATGTGTTTATAAAGGCTAATCACAAGAAGAATGTAAATTATTAGTAGTATCCATGCTTATCCCTTTTAACAAATGAACATCAATTCTAAGGAAAATGTTGGAAAAAAAAGCTTTTCTTGGGAAACCAAAGCATCAATATCATGTATCCCAATGAGAAGAAAATGTTTATGGTGGCCAATCACAAAACAAATGGAAATTAATCAATGTTTCTCTCATTTCAAGGCAAAACTTTAATTAAATGGCCTAAGGAAGACCTTTTCATGGGAAACCAAAGCATCAATACCATGGATCCCAATGGAGAGAAAGCGTTTAGGTGGCTAATCACAAAAAAAATGTAAAATTATTATGAGTAACGTTTTTCCTTTTTTATAGATGAACTTTTATTCTAAGGAAAATGCTAGAGTAAAAGTTTTTCTTGTGAAACCAAAGCATCAATATCATGTATCGCAACAAGGAAAACCTTTTTATGATGGCCAATTACAAAAAAATGGAAACTATTATGAGTATCTATGTTTGTCTCATTTGACGAATGAACTTTAATTTTAAGGAAATACTGAAAAAAATAATTTTTCTTCCAAAACCAAGGTATCAATATCATGTATCCCAATGAGGACAACTTGTTTATGGTGCTCAATTAAAAAGGAATTGAGAGTAATCAATGTTTGTCTCATTTAACCTATGAACTTTGATTTAAAGGAAAATAGCTGAAGAAAATCTTTTCATGCAAAATCAAAGCATCAATTCTTATTGAAGAAGACATGTTCACTATGGCCAATCATAAAAAAAATATAAATTATCACAAGTATCCACGTTTGTCCCTTTTCATAAATAAACTTTGATTATAAGGAAACTAGTGAAAAGAAATGCTTTTCTTGGGAACCAAAGCATCAATATCATGTATCCCAATGAGCAAATCATTTTTATGGCTGTGAATCATAGAAATAATGGAAATGACTTTGGGTATCCATGTTTGTCCCATTTGATAGACAAACCTTAATTCTAAGAAAAATGTTGAAAGAGGAGCTTTTATTGGGAAGCTAAAGCATTAACATCATGTATCTCAATGAGAATGTGTTCATGATGCCTAATCACAAAAAGAAAGGAGATTATTATGAGTATACATGTTTGTCTCATCTAAGGGTGAAATTTGATTACAAGGAAAGTAGTGGAAAGAAAAGCTTTTCTTCGAAAACCAAAGCTTCAATATCATGTCTTCCAATGAGAAGAATGAGTTTATGAGGGTCAATCACCAAAATAATGGAGATTTTTACGAGAATTAGTATTTGTCTTATTTGACAACTAAACTTTGGTTTTATGGAAAATGGTGGGAAAAAAGCTTTTCTAGGGAATCTAAAGCATCAATATCATGTATCCTAATGAGAAGAACCTTTTTATGGTGGCCAATCAAAAAAAGATAGAGATTATAGGAAGAATCCATTCTCACTTAATGGACAAACTTTGATTCTAAGGAAAATGGTGCATATAAAAGCTTTTATTGGGAAACAAAGGCATCGATATCATGTATGCCAATGAAAGGAACATTTTTATGGGTCCAATCACAAAAAGAATGGAAATTATTATGGGTATCCACGTTTGTCTTATTTGATAGACAAACTTTAATTCTAAGAAAATTGCTAGAAGAAAGCTTTTCTTGCAAAACCAAAACACCAATATTGGTTATCCCAATCAGGAGAACATGTTCATGGTGCTTAATCAGAAAAAGAAAAAAGATTATTATGAGTATCCATGTATGTCTCATTTGATGGACGAACTTTAATTCTAAGGAAAATGATAGAAAGAAATGTTTTTCTTAGGAAACCAAAGCATTAATATTGTGTGAGGAGAACATATTTATGATGGCCAATCACAGAAAGATTAGAGATTATTATAAGAATTCATGTTTGTTTCATTTGATGGACGATGATGAAGAAACCCCAAGAATGATGTCCTAAAACCACTAAATAATAGTTTGGATAAAAAACTAGAAACCCTGAAAAATAATAAGAAATAAAATAGGATTCTTGACTTAACAATTTAAATTCAAAACACAAACCAAGAATACAAGGGGAATTCAGACTTGACCCAATGCTTGAGTATCAATTGCAAACCAAGAATGTCAAAAGTTGAATGCCACAAGATTAAACCATGTCTAAGGATGAACTTAAAGGAATTTGCCTCACCAAGAAGACTAGTTGTATTAATCATCCAAAGAAAAACTTAAGAAACTAGTCACAACTACAATAGACTATTTGTAGCCAAAAGACAAAACCCTGAGACATCCTAACAAGTAAAACTTGTATAGGCCTTTAGATGACCAATTAAAATGTCAAAACAAAGCCCTAAGCGCAATAACTAGTGTCCTAATGCATTAGCCCTTGATATGGATACTTGAAATAATTAAAATAACATGTGATAGGCATGTGCTACTTATTAGAAAGGTTTGGCCCATAAGTGAACAAAAGATAAGCCTAAATATCAATAATTAGCCTAATAAACTTGCTTCTTGAAGCAAGTTAGCTAAGCATGGCTTGTTAAAGGCCACTTCCTCCCTGAAGTCTATGTCATTACCATCTCTATCTTCAACTTCTTGTATGAACAGCTTCTTAATCAATCCTTGCATAATGTTTTGTATTTATTTAGCCCAATTTCATGTAATAGGTCCACTTGTCACTTGGAAGTCCTTTGGAACATCATCAATGTTCTCTTGCACTAGCTAAATCACATTATTCCCTTATTCTTCAAAAATCAACACCTACATCAAAGGTAGAAAGCTCAAAAACATTAAACATGGAACTCACTTGATACTCACCTGGCAGATCCAACTTGCAAGCATTATCATTAATCTTTTCCAAGACATGGAAATATCATCTCTAAGCAGTTGCAGCTTGGATTTTCTTTATGTTGGAAACCTCTTTCCTCATATGAACCATACCCTATCTCCCACTTTAAAGGTGACATGTTAGCATCCTTTATTAGCTTAGGCATCATTCTTTTCATTCTTCTTTTCAATGTGCTGTCATGCTTATTCATGGATCTATTTCATCAAATCAACTTTCTTTTTTCCGTCCAAGCTAGGTTTCTCATTCATAGGTAAAGGCATCAAATCCAATAGCGTTAAAGGATTAAACCATAAACAATCTTAAAAAGAGAATAACCAGTGGAAGAATGCACATATTAATTATAAGCAAACTCCATAAGAGGAATACAATCTTCTTGAGTTTTCAAATTCTTTTGAATGGCAGATTGTAGCAAAGTTTTAAAAGTTCAATTTACTACTTTAGTTTGCCCATCAGTTTGGGGATGATAAATGGTAGAAACAGTAACTTAGTTTACAATTTTCATCTCAACATTTCCAAAAGTGATAAGGAACTTTACATCCTGGTCATTCACAATTGTCCTAGGAATCCCATGGAAATGAATAATATCTTGAAAAAATACATCAGCAATTTTATGGAAAGAAATAAAAGCTATCTTAGAAAACCTATCAACAACCGTAAATATTGAATTCATTCCTCTTTTAGTTCTAAAAAACCCTAAAATGAAGCCCATAGATAAATCTATCCATGGTCTACTATGTATAGGAAGTGAGGTGTATAAACCATGAGGTAATGTAGTAGACTTGGCTTGTCTGCATGAAATACAACGAGAACACATTTTCTCGACATCCTTACACATTTATGGCCAATAAAAATTTTTTAAAATATAGCTAATGTCTTATGAACCCTAAAAGGCCTCATCAATCTGCCCCTGTAGGACTTACACATAAGTTATTCTCTCAAAGAACAAGAAGGCACATAAAGTTTATTCTCCCTAAAAAAATAACCATTATCCTTATCAAATTTTGCAAAAGTAGAATTTTCATATGCCTCATGTACATTTGCAAAATCATGATCTTTTACATACAATTCTTCGATATACTCAAATCCCAGTAACTTTGCACCATGTATAGATATAAAGGCATACCTGTATGATAAAGCAACAGCCATAACGTTGATTTTCCTTTATTTATTTTGAATGACATAAAAAAATGTCTCAATGAAATCTACCCACTTTGCAAGGTGGTGATTCAGTTTGCCTTAACCTTTTAGGTGCTTCAAGGTTTCATGATCAAAATGATTGACAAATTCTTTAGGCCAAAAGTAATGCTGCCAAGTCTATAGAGCTCTCACCAATGCATATAACTCGTTATATGTTGAGTAGTTCCAAGTGGCTACATTAAGTTTTTTGGTAAAATATTCTATGGGATGTTTATCTTGCATCAAGACAGCACCAATACTAATCCCTGAATCATTACGTTCAATCTCAAAAGTTTTAGTGAAATTAGGCAAGTAATAAAGGAGTAGAACATAATTTATCTCTCAGCAAATTAAAGGCTTTTTTCTTGTTCTTTTCTCTATTTAAAGTTCACATGCTTTTTAATCATTTTTGTTAAAGATGAAGCCATGGTGCTAAAGTCCCTCACAAAAAATTGATAGAAGCTAGCCAACCAATCGAAACTCCTTACTTTAGTCATAGATTTGGGTGTTGGCCACTCCTTAATTACCTTTATCTTATCTAGATTAGCTTTAATGCCCTTTGCACTTATAATAAAACCAAGAAAAATAACTTTTCCATGCAAAAAGAACATATGTTTAGATTTGCGCACAACTTTTCCTTCCTAAGAACAACTGGCACACATTTTAAATAATTCATATGTTGATCTATAGTTTTGCTATACACTAGAATGTCATCAAAATATACAATAATGGACTTGCCAATGAATGCATGCAAAATATGATTTGATAGCCTCACGAACATAAAATGGCATATTAGTTAGACCAAAATGGCATGACTAACCACTCATATAACCCATGTTTAGTCTTGAAGGCAATTTTCCACTCAACACATAGTTTTATTCTAATCTAATTGTATCCATTTTCCAAATCAATTTTAGAAAGTATGCAAGAACAATACAACTTATTTAGCATAATATCTAATCTTAAAATAGAGAGATGATACTTTGCAGTGATTTTGTTGATAGCCCTACAATCCACACATATCCTCTAGGTTTTATCTTTCTTTGGAACTTGTTAGACCTTTAAGTGGTGAATGAAATCAAGAGGGGGTGAATTGATTTCACAAAATTTTGATAAATTAAAATTTTG
>JAQSVH010000008.1:7110998-7127054 GCA_029448705.1 Adansonia digitata
GGGAAAATAAACCAAATCATGACCCTTGCTACAAGTAAAAACTTCAATGTTTTATAACAGAAATGTTGGTCCTGTTGCTTGAACTCTTTATATTTCTTAAAAAATTTAAGTCTGACATAACTTGTTCGATCCATATTTAAACATGTGTATGGGATATGACCAGTATCAAGTATTTGTATCCAACACTCACCCCGAGTCTAGTTAACATAGGTCCAGACAAAGTACAATATTTTTCCCAAAAAATGGGAATTAGTAAAGAACCATGTGCTTTGAATATCTGCACCAACACATGCTTTCTCTAGATTTATCTGCGCTGCACTTGCTCATTTGAAGCTTCTTATACTAGCTTGCTCCCTGCATAATGTTGAAAACAATAAAACAGGTTAATCAAGAGAATGAAAAAGGTCGGTCTTTGTTGATGAGACTGAGATATAAATAAAACTTGACATACCTGTAAAAGACAACAAAGGATCATTAACTTTTCCATATATAATAATATCAGTTGAGGTTACATTTTCATTCCATTAACGAAAATCTCAGGGATGTGAGCAATCATTGACCAATTTTTGCTTGTTTTGATTTGGCTTGCATCAAATAACTGTGAACAGCTTGAAATTTCCAGGTACTCTAATGCTTTGAGAGAGCTCAGTGCTTGTGGGAAAGATGCCAACTGAGGACAGTCGAAGATTTCGAATCTTTGAAGTGAAATCAAATTGCAGATCCATTCTGGTAACATCTTCAAAATTAAGCAGCTTGAAATCTGTATGTATTTCAATGTGGTGACATGTTGAAGACCATCAGGAAGTGAACTTAGTTTTGGCATATTGCCGATTTTCAAAGTTCGGAGGCTCTTGAGGCATTGCAGCTCCATGATATTGTCTTCCACATCTTTTGATAGCTCGAGCTCTCTGCACTCTTTGATTTCTAGCTCTTCAAGGGCTGTTAGATGTTTAAACCCTTTAAAAAGTGATTTAAGCTTTTCACAGCATCGAATATTGAAAAACCGGAGTGAAGTTAAACTCTTCAATCCTTCCTCAGTTAGGCATTCAAGATCAGCACAGTTTTCTACGGATAGATGCTGAAGAGATGTAAGATGATGAAGCCCCTCCTCTGGAAATGACACCAAATTTATGATACTATTAATATGCATGACCTTCAGCTTGGAAAGATATACAGGATAGGCCAAATTTGCAGCTTCTGACATCATCACTGACTGTTGTAAAAGCTTTGCAGGCACATTCTTTAAATCCAGTTCTTCCAGAAAAGGATGCAATGGCATGCATGTCAGGTTAGTGCAAATTGCAATGTTTAATTTTGAAAGACAAGGAAATGAATGCATTGATTCCTTCTGCTGCAATGGCCTTTGTGATGATGCTGCTGGTTTGCCACGATTATCATCTGCAACTGCAGGTTCTTCCTTCCACCATCCCTTAAGATTACGTAAGTCAAAAATCACTAATTCCTTTAAGCAAGGGAAGAATTCTTTACCTTCTGTCGCTCCTTTTGACAGATTGCCACTGCAATCTTCAATGTACTCCACTGCAGTTATGACTTCAAGCCTGAGCACCTTAAGCTTTGGAAGATGACTGAACAATGGGAGATGCAAGCATCTATTACAACTCCATATGGTGATTTCTAGTAAGTTTGGGAGCAGCAATGACATATCAAAAATCATCCAATTTGGGAACCTCTCAGCCCTATATCCATAAACGTGAAACTCTTGGAGATTTGAATGTGGCTGGAGAGCATCCAACAATGCTTCATCTTCTTCAAAAATTATATGATTATTAACTTCTCGGCTCCATTCTAAAGTCAAAACCTCAAGGTGTTCTTTCCCCTTCAAGTTTGATTCCTTGCATTCTGATGCAGCATTTTTCAAGTTTTCCAGCTTTGCTATCATCAGTTCTCCCCTCAGATCATTTAGGTCTTTCAATTCCCTTAAACCTCCACTGGTCCCTCCAGTGGAATCCATGCCCACTACGAATCGTGTTAATGTTTGAAGTGAAGTTAGTTGCCCGATCCCAGAAGGCATATGCGTCAAACCAGCACATTGACCAGTCTCAAGATGCCTAAGACTCGTCATGTTTCTTAATTTTCTCGGCAGCTCTTGTAATCTCTTACAAGAATAGACTTTTAGAGTCTGCAAATTAAGCAACTCAGTAATGGAACTTGGGAGTCGTTTGATGACTTCATTCTTGGAGAGATCAAGGTACCTCAAATGTTTCAATTTACTGATGGAACTTGGCAGAATATTAAGCCCTGTATTGTGTAGATCCAATACGCGCAGAAGTCTAAAACTTGAAATGATTGTGTCATGATCAATCTTGTCCAAAATAACACGATGAATAGGTTGCACAGGAAGAAGAAAGGTCCGTATCTTGTTTGCGTTGAGCAAAGGGGTTGGGAATTTCCAGGACGAATCTAACTCAGCATTGAATGATACATGACGAATTCTTTCAGATATGTTCTTACAATCCAGATCTACCATGGAGCTGTCACTGCCTGCAACTAGTTGAGCAAGGTCATGCATGAGATCATGCATTTTGCAACTTATTACATTGCCCCATTCATCATATTCTACATCTTGAAAAAAGGACCGCCTTAGGAGATCCATGAAATATTGGTCACCTAATTCCTCGAGGCATTGAATTCCTTGCAATGATTGTATAATCCCTTCTGCCATCCAAAGTGAGATCAGCATTTGCTTGTTTATTTCATAGTCCTTAGGAAACAATGAACAGTAAGCAAAGCACTGTTTTAAATATGATGGCAGTTGCTCATAGCTCAACTTCAGTATCGATAATACACTGTCTTCGTTTTGAGTTACAGTCAACAGCTGCCTCTCTTTCAAAGAAAGCCATTCAGTTTCAGTATCTTTGGTATATAGAACACCTCCGACGGTCCTTATGGCAAGGGGATTACCAGCACATCTTTTGACAATGTCCTTCCCAATTGCTACCAATCTTGAATTATTTGGCTCCTGGCCTTCTTTAAACGCTACTTTCTCAAACAAGGACCAAGACATGTCTTCTTGGAGGCCTTCCAACAGATAAGGTTGGCTTGTGCCTGTAATGGAAGCAACCACTTGAGCACGCGTAGTGACAATAATCTTACTTCCCCTCGCACCATTTATTAACAAATCCGCCAAATTTCGCCACCTCTCCCGATTGTCATTCCACATATCATCCAAGATGAGCAGGTATTTCCTGCCATCGATCCTTCTACGAAGGTCGGTTTGCAAGGAATCCATCTCGAAATTTTCAAACCTGGAATTAGTAGCAGACTCCAAAATCTTCTGAACAACTATTTTCACATCAAAAACATCGGAAACACACACCCATATACGCAACTCAAAATGTTTCACAATTTCATCATCATTGTACACTAGTTGAGCTAAAGTAGTCTTGCCTTGTCCCCCAATCCCAACTATTGGTATGACTGAAACATTGTCCACGGCATCAGAGTCCAACAACCTTTTCATGATGGCTTCTTTGTCACCCTCTCTCCCGACTACATCTTCCTTTCGAATGAACGAATGCGTCTGCTTCCTCTCAACCTTTACAAGTGGTATGCTTATAGGGGACCGATCGGTAAAGTGGAATTTGGTTTTATCTGCAGCTATGGCATCTAGTCTCTCCCTAATGGCCTTGATTTGATGACCTACCTTAAGATTGTAAGCTACCTGGTTGGCTTTTGAAAAAAGAAAGCTCACCTGTTTTCCCCTTTTGTTCCCCTGCATCAACATGACTTGGCGTTTCAAAACATGAGTTGAAAAATCATCCAACAGGTCATCTGCATCATAAACAGCATCTTTAAGCTTTCCGAGCCAATCTCTAACCTCGTGGCTCTTGGCATGCTGCTCCTCGGCATCCAAAAGTACAGCTTTGATGGTGGAAACCGTGTTTTTCAGCTTCTCAAGCTGTTCTTTGACACCCCATACCAATCCTATTTCCTGGAGAGCAAGGTTGGCAAGCTTTCCCAGGATTCTATCAGCTACGTTGAACAAAACCGCTTCGGCCATTCTTGATTCTTCTCTTCACATAAAGAAAAAAAAAACACCGTTTAAAACAGCAGCAATGGTTAAAATACAAAAACTTCTGTTGATCTGATAAGCAATTCAGCCATAAATTCAAAGGGTTTACATCAAGTTTCCACAGATTAGCTGGCATGTCAACAAAGTCTAATTTAAATATTAAAATAATCCATAAGGATAAGATGGAAAGTTCATTGCAAGTAAAGGAAACCATTTTTTTGGTTTGGCAGGCCCGAGAAAAACAAAACAAAGACATGCTTGACTTCTTTAGTTATACTTTTCGACTGTTTTTGGTGCTGTGGAAGATATAAACCCTCACTCCAGCCGTGTCAAAGTGGCAAAGCCACCCTTGAGAAGTACGAAACTTGCGCATAAAAATGGAAGGATTCAATCATTTGATTACGACCCAACATTAATTTGCTTAGCTTTGGAATCTTTGAAGTTGAAAAACAAGAAATGGATATAAAATAACAATGATAGAGTTTTTTAAAAGTTATATATATATATATATATATTTTGTGGTTGTGAAGTTAAAGAAACCTCTCTCATCAATATAACTAATAATAATTCATAAAATAATGTTACATTATATTATATATATATACACACACATATATACATATATTGCAAAGAAAACGAACCCAGAAAGCTGGTGTGGCGGAGAAGAGACCCAATCCAGGAGAAACCAGTAAGCCTGATTCTTCCTTCCCATCCGTCAGCTGCAAAATTCGCCTCAGTCCTTCTGGGGGATGACTATCAAGTTCCGCTTTTATTAGATAAATATCTTGAATCGAAATTAATTTTTAAAAATAAATTGTAATTAAACTTAAATAATAAATTTCGAATTAAACTCAAGTTATTTGAATTTAATTTTGTTCAATTATATTCGTGATCAGATAAAACTAAAAAATATATATATTTCAATAAAATTCCTATAAAAATGGCATTGCCCTTTTAATTTCCGATTTTAATATAATTATCTTAATGGAAATCATGTGCTTTCTTAAAAAAAAAATATTTTTTGGACTTTTTAAGCTATATATATAATATAATTTTGTTTTAAAAACAAAAACCAAAAAGCAACTTACAATTCTGTATAGGGAAGAAAACCCTAAACAAATATGAGCTCTTTGTTTCCCTGAAACGAGTAAAAAGGGAGAGAGAGTAGGGTTTTAAGAGGGGTTTTCAGCGTTGGGAAGTGAAATAGGAAATGGGCGAGGAAGAAGGAAGAAAAGAACTGAACCCATTGGAATCAAATAAGAAGGAAGAAGAAGAGAGCGAAAGCTCAATGAGTCCATGGGAGCAACACGCCAAAGTTATAAGCATTCCTCGCTTCGATTACAAGGCTCCTTCATCTTTACTTCAACGCTCGCACTCTGCTTTTCTCATCACTTGCACTATCAGTACTTCTGCCCCATTTTTCACCGATTTTCTTTCAATCTTCATTTCTTTTGTTTTTCTGATTGCTGTTTTTTTTTTTTTTTTCAGTTTGGAAATGGGGTTTTGACATTTTATTTTTTGTCTTGTTATCAGAGAGGGAGAAGAGCGCTACAAAAGAAGCCATGGCTATTTTTTCAAAGGTCTTGTCTTTTTCGTCTTAATTTTTTTTCATTTTCCTCTTAATTTTGATATAATCTTCTTGCTCTAACTCCATATTATTATAGAAATATATGATTGTTGATTTCACTGAACCATGTCCTGGGATTTTGAATTGTATTAAAGAACAAAAAAACAAAAATGGGAAAAACGGCAAAAGCTTGGGTATTCAATGGTGGAGAGAAATAGGAAAAAAAAAATTAAATTTCTCCCTTTAAGAGCTATAATTGCTAACTGTTGGTTGCATAAATATTGGAGAAAATTTTATTTGAGTAGGAAGAGATTTTGCAGTGGGAACCTCTATTTGCTTTAGCCTTCCATTCCATCTGTTTATGTATAGTCCTTTCATACTGCGTTTGACCCTTGCATTGTTGTTCTAGAATATTGTTTCGCTTCTTGCTAACTGACTGCCCAAAAGGCAAAAACTTCAAACTAAGTTGTATCATCTAATACATTATAATTGAAAAAATTGAAGAGATTGGCTTTTTTACATGATATTAATTAATTGCAATGTGTTGTTCTGCTTCTAAACAATGATGCCAAAACATTGCCATTGGTGCCTTTGATCAGGCAGAATATATTTCACTTTTGAATTCCTGTACAAAATTGCGACTGCACTTTGTTTCTTTTGAGGTTTCATGGAAACAAGTTTCTGGTATTGGGCCATGTTACATAATGGAGAGTTGTACTGTTATTGTCAACGTTAATGCTTGTTAACTGTTTCAATATTTTGCAGTACGTTGGGTCCTTCAACAGTGATACCTCTGGATGTTCAACAATCTCGGATGTAAATGCTGATACTAAGAGAAGGAAAATATATACAAAAGAAATTGATCAAAATATTGGTAATAGTATTGACAGCGCAGAGATCACTGGCGGTGCAGGTGGGTAGTTTTCAGGCCTAAAAGAATGGGACTTTACTTTTGACATTCAGTTCAATTTTGTTTAGGCCCTGGATTTGATATTTGTTGAGAGTACCTCATTTTGGTAGGTGGAATTCGGAAAGATGACTGTTTTTTGTCTGCAAAGACTGATAAACGTGAAGCATCGGATTTTGTTCTTTCACTAGTCAAGCTAACAAGGAGTGGTTTGCTTCTCCTTACCTTCCCTGGGGAGAACTCCTTAGACACAATTGATGTTGTTTCAGAGATTTTTCGGGATCTGGAGTCCGGGAGTTTAAAGTCACCACTGTAAGTTTGTTGCAGATATTTTCAAGTTGTGTATTTGTTTTGCACCTTCGACTTGTTTAAAGTTCTTGTCCTGGTCTCTGTTTCTTAAAACTGTGATTCTATCTGAATCATCTTCCAAAATGACACAAAGAGATCTCTTCAGAAAATATTGTTTGAGATAAAATTTCGGTTAGATCAAAGCGTAATTGACTCCTAAACCCTCGGTGAGCTGGTCTAAGTAGTTCTTTAAGATAATATTATTACTAAAGTCTGCCTAAACTTCATATCAAAACATTCTTTCCTTAATACTTCAAGTTAAAAGTTTTCACTTTGCTATATTAGATAACTGGAAATTATGTAGGAAGCAAATTGACATTATACATGAAATGATGTGTAGGCTGCTGTAAGAACTTAGGACTTTAATGATTAATATCTAATACCATGCCCACCCCAATGTCCATATTAAACAGCTGATTTCTTTTCCATACTTTCATGATCATTCATGTACTTTTCTTTTTTCTTCAGCAATCTATCATGGTTACTGAATTTTGGGTGAAATGGCATTTCATTGATGCAGTTGGTGTCACCGCATCTTCCCTATCCAAGCTACCTGTTCTTTGAACGAGAAGGAACTGCAAGCAGTTGTATCGAAACTCGTTCTTCAATTTGTGAATGATAAACGGAACAAACTTGCACAACCTCTAAAGGTTTGAGCTTTAGTTTTACCTTTTATGCTTGCAGAATATGTTGTCTAAGAGGTTTCTGGAACATTGGAATAGCTATGTTGGTATGCTTGACAGAAAATGTTAACAGAATGCATTTCAATAGTTGTATTTGGTTAGAATGACCTACCGTTTCACATATTTGGACACTACAAATATGCACATACGGCACCAATGAAAATTGCGGTTTCTAACTCGAACTTTAACCACCTAGATTTTTTTTTTATGTCCCGTATCTGAGTTATATTGTGAAATAAAATCTATGTCTTGCCATCATTGAGTCTTGTTTCGGTGGATGTAACTTTTGTTTTTATCTTTTAGTTTGCGGTTGGGTTTAACAGAAGAGGAACTGAAGAGAGCCAGGTGAAGCTTCCGAAAGATGCCTCGGAGGACGTTTTATTGGACCGCAACAAATGCTTCGGCGTTGTGGCCGCTGCTGTTAAAGGCATCATTTTGGATTCAGTCGTGGATCTGAAATCTCCAGAGGTACGAGATCCGATATCTATGTTACTTCAACTCTTCGTTCTTCTTGAATTACCCTCGTAGGGCACCCCTGTTTGATACTTTTTCGGGCATGGACACGGGGATATGATCTTGCAATACATGAAAAAACCTAGTAAAAATTGAATATATCCATGTCCGATACATGTTAATATCCGACGTTCACACACGAATCCAATACAGCTTCTATCTTTCTCCCTGTCTAACTCCAATGTCAAATCTTTCAGCTATCGGTTCTTGTTGAGTTGCTTCCTCTTTCTGGACTGCCTAACGGATCGCTAGTAGTCGGCGTGTCTGTTCTACCCCAAAACCTTGTTAGTACTAAGCCAAGACTCTGCATCAAGCCACTGGTCTCCGATAAAAATGGGAGGAAGGCAAGTTAAAGCCGGTTCATGTTTTAATAATGTTTTATCTGATAAGAATCGAGGTCTTTGCCGCTGGTTTGCGGAAAAAAATTGTATTTGTTATTTTTATTATATAATTAATAATATTTTTTGTTTTATTATGTTATATTTAACAATAACTTAAATTTTATTTGTGTGTCTATTGTTCATGAATAGGTTTTATATTGTTTGTGAATATATTCGATTATATGTTCATGAACGTTAATTCATTTAGTATCTACGAACAAATTCATATAAATTAAATAAATTTTAAATACGATCAACATGATAAATTTAATACACGTAATATATTTATTTTTAAAATTTTTATGCATTTAATAATGTGTTGTATTTATATTTAGTCAGTTGATTTAAGAGAATTTTTCATACTGTTAATTAAGAAAGAATTAAAAGAATTTAAACTTAGTTGATTCCTGCACCATTAATAAATAAATCTAAAGCAAAAAAAAATTATTTAATTAGTAAATAAATTTTTTTTTCAAGCATCACATAGTATATATTTGATTTTTAAAAAAAATATGATTTTAGTAATTTACAGCATGCCATACTTCTTCCTAGGATGTTATTTAGCCGAGTAGCTGTCGTGTTTGAAACTTAAATAATGAAAGATGGAATTTATAAAATAAAGAAAAATGATTTTTTTACCATATATTTTAGAAATATACTCGTCATATTTAATTTTGAATTATTCAATCCAATTAATTAAAAATATTATTCAACTCGTTCGTTATAAAATTTTTAAACTTCGTATATATAGAAGTATCATGTATACTTTCTTATGCTATTAAAAATTAAAAAAAAAAAAAAGAGCCTCTCCTATAGATAAATAAATAATTTGTTATTGGAACAAAATCAACATATTTTTCGACCAAATATTTTATCATAAATACCATTTTATTTTTCCATAATATTTTTAATTTTTTTTTATTTATCTATACCGATATCCAACAGTCCTTTTTATCAGAGGGCTAATTTATAATTAGTTATTCATGTTTGAAGTACTATATAACGATAAGTTAACCTGAATTCAAGTCTTACGTTCAAAAACAAAACCTAGATACGAGCTCCAAAGCTAAACCTTAAACAACATTGATTTAAACACGGAAAAAAAAATTAAGAAACAAGATATAGATATATATAACTTGGAAAGCAGAAAAATTGAAAACATTAGTTGCCACAAAGAGCAATGGATAGATCCAAATTTAGAGTACGTTGCGTGGCGGAAGAGCTGCCCAAGCAGTCTTTATAACTAGAGGTAGAATACGACGAGAATGCCTTGCTGCTGCTGCTGATTTCACTGGTACAAGAAGTGTTGCTTCTCTGAGATGATGGACGATACGGCAGTGACAGTGACAATGATAATTCACACCCACCACCTTCTTCTTCGCCATCATATTGCATGCGTTGCCTGTTTCGTTCAACATGCATACGGTCTTGCTCCTCAGCATGTTTGTGCTCTTCTGCTTCTACGTTGCCAACCTGAGACAAGGAAAATTTTGGTTTAAAATACTGCTAACTTGATCCTTTTTTTTTTTCCATTTTTTAATGTAAACTTGAATGCATGGTATTGGTAGGCTTCTTCTCAAAGAAAAATCTGTAAAATGCATGTGTACTCTGGTAGGCCGTAGTGAGTTCATGCAGTGTGACCATGTTCCAAAAATCAGATGCCTAAAAGTAAAAATTGTTGGCTACAACATTACTTAAGACTCTTCATTTTTCATTGCGTGTCCATTTTTACACCGGTGTTCAACGCATATCCGACTATGAGTATAAAGATATGACCTTTCAGATACATACAAAAATTTAAAAAAAAAAAAAATCTAAACATACCCATGTAGGATAGATACATGTATAACACTCACAGTTAGTAACATAGCCTGGGTAAATCTTGAGAACATTTACTACTAACACGAGGGATTTTCCATAAGAACGCTGTAAAATGGTAAAATGGAAAAAGGGGTAATAACTAGTCCAAAGCTAGGAAAATTAAGTCAAGAGAATTAAAGCTTAGTTGATTTTAGGACAAATGTTACCGCAGAATCAGATGGATCGTCAAGGAACCATGAAATTCAATAAAGGGTAGGTTCCCACCACTTTTAATCTGTAAAGACGGTTCTAAGGAAAGTAATGTTCACCAATGTCTGGTCCAAAGCAATAAAGGCTCATTTTGAATTTCCATTCTGACCAGCCCTAAAAAGGGGAGGGTCCCCCTATTCATTAGAATTACAGTGGATCACAGAATGTAAGAAAAACCTTATCAATCACAAAGCCTCAAGGCAACTTTTTTTTTTTGGGGGTTTGGGGGGGGGGGGGTTTGGACAGTAGGTGTAATTGCCAACCCAAAAGAAAAGAGGTTCTTGGAATTCCAATTTAATGAAGGGTAAATGAAAAGCTTTTTAGAGCAAAATGCAACTGCTCTTCAAAAGTTAAGATCTAAAAGGCTCGGGATTCGAACCACTTCTTGATAAAAATTCAGTTTTAGCATTGCATTTCAAGAAAACATTCTTGCTTTTCACTTAAAATGTAGAATATGCTATTCTCAGCCTACATTTATATAATCACTGACAAAAGAAAAGAACCCAACAAAAAAAAAAAAAAAAACTTATAGAGGCAATTTTTCAAACCCCTTTCCTTTATGCTCTTTCGCATCATCCTCGTGTGAAAGGAAAAAGGGAAAAAGGTTATATAGCCTTACATGGGGTTGTGCTTTTCATGAACTGGTGTTTGAAGTGAAAATACTATGTCAACTAGATCTGTTGCTAAGGCCAGTAGGGTTTAGAAGGCGGTGATAAAACCCCTTTTGCCACTGGTCAGTGGTCATAAGAGCCAACATTGTATGTGGAAAACTAGCTTCCATGAGCTTGTTGTAACTTAAAGAAAATGATAACTATATTATTCGACTCGAGGTGAGATCAATTTTTTCTAAAGGTTTTTATATTTTTTTCATGTATTTGGAAGGTCATATTCTCGTATATATATCCAGATGTGTCAAACACAGTTTTGGATACGGGCACTAAAAAAAAATGAAAATCACAGCAACATAAGTAGATACCATCACCAAAACCAACATTACACTCAAGCTCATAAGGAAAATCTGGCAAAAGAAATAAACATCAGAGACAGAATGTGGGTTTTGCTAAAATGTACCTTAAGGTAATTAGATGCTTCCACTGAATATCTGGAAGTGTTGAGGTTATAAAGACTATACGGCAGCTGAGAGAAGGTTGTGGATTGACCCTGCTGATGCTGAGAGAGAGACTGAGCGTGCTCCTCTATGACAGCCCCATTAGCTTCCTTTATTCCTTTATGCACAGCCATGGTTTGCAGATAATCATCATCAAAAGTGTACGGAATTGATACTGTCTCACATATCCCTTGGCTGCATTGCAGGTTCTGATCAGAGATGGAACTCCTGGTGGTCTCGATTCTAGCTCTGGAAAAGGGGGGTTAAAAAAAGGGGGGAAAAAAGAAATCAAACAAAAAGAATATTAGGGGCAAAAGAAAAAAGTAGTAGCTGAAAAGGAAAGATCATGCAATACAAGTCCTTTTTGTTTGTTTCTTGCACTACACAACCTAGTTCTTTTTATTGATATTTGAAATTATTTTGCTCCACTTTTCAATTTTTTTTTTTTAATATACCGTCCAACATCTATATCTAAAATATTTTCATACACGGAGATAAAATATGACCTTTGAATACATGAAAAACTTTAAAAAATTAAAAAAAAAAAACCAATATACACCGAAGTCGTAGATTTGAAAAGACTGTAGACGATGAGGGATAAAGTTAATAAACTGACCTTTTTGAAGGAAGTGAACTGTAGATCAAATGAGAATCCGATTCTTCAATGGGCTTTGAAGTTGAGTGAAAACCCATATGATCATTTACTTCATCAAAACATCCATCATGGTTCTCAAAAGATTGCCTTCTTCGATGGATTGAACTCCTATCTGTCATGGTAAACAATAAATTAAGTAGATACTTCAACTCTAAAGTAATAATTACAAAGAAAAAAAAAAGGTCAATGAGGTTTGGGTTTTCACTCAGTCTTGGTTTTATAATAATATGCATGCATTATTCATGTTTTGGGAAAAAAAGTGAAAAAGGGAGGGTTTTCATTTTCCATAGTTTAATTTGATTCAGAAAACATTGAGAAAACAAGACACAGTCAAGGAATTTTGGCTAAGGGATTTCTTAAAACATACCAATAGTAGAAATTTGAAAGTAAACAAACTTAATTCTTGTTCATCTATTTTGGTCTCAAATGAAATAGAAAAGAAAGGAGATAATAAATGAACTGAAACATCTACGATCTTTACCCCAAAAGATACGTTAAGGATGTGAGTATGATCTTTCATTTTTAAACACCAAAAGGCAGCAATTAGAGGAAAGTTATCATGGAAAGTCTGCCTTAAACGCAAAAAAAAGGCGCATACGCACACACACACAAACTGATGAATCATAAAGCTGGAAAAGGCATAAAAACAAAAGGAAGGTTTTTAAATAGGAAAAGGACGAAAAAAAAAAAAAAAGAGTTATGATACCTTGTCTGCCGAGATCACTTCTCATGCTCCGATACATCTGGTTATAATGAAACGAAAACCCCATGTGAACATGACGACCAAAGAGCAACGAGATAGAGATTTTGAAGGCTAAGGCATCGAGAGTGACCAACCTGAAGATGGCTTTTCACATGTGAAATGGTGAGCCCTTTCACATCCATCAGTTGAAGAACAAGTTTCGGCGTAGCTTCTGGCAAGAACACCGTCGTCGAAGCCAACATAACCATGATCATTAAGATAACCTCAAAGAGACCAAAAGGAACAAGGTGATGAAAAAAAAAAAAAAAAAGAACGAACTTACTGTGTTGACCACCAAGCCTTTCGATGGCATGAACAAAACAATGGTGAAGTTCAGGCGTCCATCTCAAACGAGGTACCTTTGATCTTATATACTGCCTCACTGCACCACTCCTCCCACAACTACCCATTTTTTGCTCCTCCTATGGTTCCAATCTATTCAAAAATTCCTTCTTTAAAACCCCTTCGAATAATTATTAAACAAAAACCTCGAACAGCCACTTCCTCTTTGTTACAATATCCTTAGAAAACTTCCACTAACAAGATTCTCAACAAAAAATTAAGAATCCATCTTAAATACGATCACCTGCAAGACTTACAAAAAAAAAAGAAAAAAGAAAGGACCTATCTTTCAGGTTTTTCTGCTATTTTTTTAACTCCTGGTTCTTTCAATCTTTGTTGGAATTGTCTAGGTACAAAGCAGCAACACCAAAGACCCAAACCCAAAGGTGCAGGGAACCCTTTGAAGAAAATCAAAAGCAGAAAGAAAGAAATATATAAACAAAAAAAACCTACACCCTAAGAAAAAGAAAGATCACGAGAAAATGAAAAGACGAAGCTGTAAATTCCTTAAGGGGCACTGATAATACCTGCCTACTGCTGACTTTGCCCTGTTTCGTTACTTCATAATAATAATAATAATAATAAATAAATCTCAGCACACTTTCAGAGAGAGAGAGAGAGTGAGAGACATATATGTCCATATAAATCAAAAGAAAAAAATTAAGTAGAAAATAAAAAAAGAAAGAACTCTCATCACGAGTTTCTGATCTGCCTTCTCCCTTAAATCATTACCCCTATCCAACTGTCGTACTTTGACCTTTGCTTACAGAGCTATCAGCTACATTTCCATACAAAAAAATTAATAATAATAATATCGCATTTTTATTTTATTTTTTTATATTCTTTAAACTGTAATACTGCCAACGTCGTCATGATTACAAAAAGGCACCATTGAAAATTATATATAATTTTCTTTTCCCTTTTTCTTTTCCATTTGTCCATAACAAAGGGAAAGGGACACGGTTTAGGACACCCCTTTTGACCGAGTTTGCCATTAAGGAAGACAATACCATTTTTCCCGAATGCATGTTTTTAAATGACAGTTTTGCCCTCGTCTAGGACTTGGATTAAAGCTGTTTGGGCGGGGTACCCTTGATAAGGGCAACTTGAAGTCCAAGCTTTTGAATTAAAAATAGTAATTAGTACTTTTTAATTTGGATTTTGCCTTGAATGGTTAGACCAAATATATAGGTTGTTTACTTCCTTTTTGAGATATTAATAATGAAGTTTTTTTTAATATTATAACTTTATAAAACAGTTATATATTTTATTCATAATTATACATCAGGAGTATTTATCATTAAAACTATTATTTTATATTTTAAAATATATTCTTAATATGGCAATACGTGTTATCTTCTTAATTTATTTGTAAAATTTTATTTCCAATACCAAGTTTCTAATTTGAGGAAAAGAGCCAACCTTTATAGTATCGTTACAACACTCTATAACATTAATTAATAATATTTTCATAATTACAATAATTGATAATAATATGCTCGTTTTAACGCATGGGAAAATATATTACTTCATAAATATAATAATTTTTAAGAATATTTTCAAAGTATTTACTAATAAAATATAATCTATACTTTTCAAAAATATATAATTTATAAATAGAAGTAAATATGTTTTTCAAAAAGTTTGAGAATCTTCAAATTAAGAACGAAATATTGAAAACTATCTCACGTAAATAACATGATAAATCATAATAAAATTTGAATTCAAAGAATATATATTAATCCAACCTATTACCAAATTCTTTTTGGGTGAAGTGTAAAGCAAAATGAGCATGGATGGCCTCCAAATAAATTTAAACGCAAAGATAATACGTGTATTTAAATATATTGTATTAATTATATTAATTATATAATATTTATTTATTATATTATTTTTATATTATATTTAAATTTTTAAAATTTAATGGTCAAAACTGAAAACTCAAGAATAAAAAATGGTAATGGTGGAGTCCTAGGGATGGGCAATAATAAAAATACGAATATTTGTTTGTATTTTGTTTTAAGTTAATGAAAAAAATAGAAAGCGACAAAGTCAACTATAAAGACAACTAGACAATTTTGACAAGAAAAGGCGCCAAACAAGACAAATGTCGCTTTGATGGTAATTGCAAGATCTACACCGTCCATTTCGCTATATCATAACCAGGGGGAACGGATCTTGAGGGACAAAAAAATCAAGGGTGATTTGTAGTTAGGAAAAGGAACACGTAAGTGGGACCAGCAGAGAAACAGGTTTTTCCAGTATAGGGAATTTTGGGGAAAAGGGGAATTTTGATTAATAATTGTAACCGAAAAGCCAAAAACTGAGACTCTATTTTATTTTATCAAAAGCAAATCAATCACGTTATTTCCACGGGTTTTCTTTGCAACGCCGGTGCCGACTATTGGACAAATGCCACATTTTATTACAACAACGATTTCCATTGTACTTCGTAATGGACTTTAGAGTACTTCGCCCGAAAATAATATAAAAAAATTTTAAAATATATAAATTATTAAAAGATTAAAATTTATATAAATATAAAATATTTTTAAAATAATAATAAGATTAAAAAGTAAATATATATAATATAAATATATGAATTGTAAGATTTATTTTAAAATTTATGCATTTATATTTTATTCATGTAATTTTATATGTTATAGTTATATTTTAGAGTATTATATATTTATATAAATTTTTTATAT
>JAQSVH010000008.1:7137176-7158081 GCA_029448705.1 Adansonia digitata
TTTAATATCATACGGATGGACTTAGAAAAGATAATATTACTAATTAAAGATTTTTAAATAAATTTATAATTTAATTAGTTAATTTATATATTTATTTTTAAATAATAATATTTAATAAATTTAAAATCTACATTTTATTTTTTTTAATTCTCGAATTGAATCTATTTTATAAAAAAAATTGATCTTTTAGGCAAAATTTAGAAATTTAATAATAAAGTTAAACATCCTTCTAGGGAAATTAAAAAAAAGTAAAATAAGTCATCAAAAAAAGTAGAAAACAAAGCTCGCAAACGATGCTTTAGAGTAGGTTGGCCTATGGTGCTTTGTGCCAATGGCTGGAAAGTTCCCATACGTGAGAAGCTGTGCATGTTCCAGTGGGTGGTTGGCTACCCATTCATTAACCAATGAGCTGAAACCTCCTATCAGAGTTCATATCTAGGACCCCGCCACCGTTCTAAATTAGGCTGCGAGATGGCCACGTTTGACCTTTATTTCCAACCATAGGTTGCCATCTGTGTTTTTAATAACAAATATTCAAAAATATTTTTTTCAATAACTGAAATTCCAACTCTGCAAATGACCAAAATGGAGGCAAAGTCTTTGCATACTGATTCCACGCTGTTCTGAGAAATCCCTATAAATGCCATTTGTGTCTAAATGCCTCCACCAACAAGCAAAACAACAGCTTTAGCTTTAAACTACCTTCTTTGATCTCTTTGTTTTCTTTCTAGTATTTCAATTTTCTTAAAGACATCAACAATGGTGCTCTCTAAGACAGCTTCTCAGACTGATGTCTCTGTTCACTCCACTTTTGCCTCACGCTATGTCCGAAACTCACTTCCCAGGTAAAATCCCATGATCTCAGTCAAATCCAATGGATGCATTACTCTAAAAAAGACAATGATTTTCATGATGAAAAAGGAGGCTAATTTTGTGTTGGAAAATATTGCAGGTTCAAGATGCCTGACAACTCAATACCAAAAGAGGCTGCTTATCAGATCATCAACGACGAGCTTATGCTTGATGGGAACCCAAGGTTGAACCTTGCCTCTTTTGTTACTACCTGGATGGAGCCTGAATGTAATAAGCTTATAATGGATTCCATTAACAAGAACTACGTTGACATGGATGAGTACCCTGTCACCACCGAGCTTCAGGTATAATCTCTCTCTTAATTTTCTCCCCTTAACTTTAGCAAATTTCATTCAAATTTGCTATTAAGTTCTTAGAATTTTATTTTCTTACAAGTAACAACTAAGACCCAAAAAGAAGTATTGGTTTTTGCCACAATATATCGAGAAAAATTGAAGCAGCACTTTCAATGAAAAGTCAGACGCTTGAATGGCCTTTGCTTCTTTGGTCGTAGTCTCAAATCCAGTTGTTATGAACTTTAAATCAGGGGAAGAAAATTTGTTTTACCATATCCTGATAAAAATTTCAGTTTACTAAAAAGGTAAAAAATGCACTTTTCGATGCAGAATCGTTGTGTGAACATGATAGCACATCTGTTCAACGCACCACTTGGGGACTCCGAGGCTGCTGTTGGAGTGGGAACAGTTGGGTCATCCGAGGCAATCATGTTGGCTGGCCTTGCTTTCAAGAGAAAATGGCAGAACAAGCGTAAGGCTGAAGGCAAACCTTATGACAAACCCAACATCGTGACCGGAGCCAATGTCCAGGTGTGCTGGGAGAAATTCGCTAGGTACTTTGAAGTGGAGTTGAAGGAAGTGAAACTGAGGGAAGGTTACTATGTGATGGACCCTGCCAAAGCTGTTGAAATGGTAGATGAAAACACCATCTGCGTTGCTGCTATCTTGGGTTCCACCCTTAATGGAGAATTTGAAGATGTCAAGCTTCTAAACGATCTCTTGGTGGAGAAAAACAAGGAAACTGGGTAAATATCAAGCAGTACTATATATAAATTTTAGTACTTTTGAAATATTAAGGGCTAAATTTAATGAATCTCTGCTTATCTTCTTTCTGCAGATGGGATACCCCAATTCATGTTGATGCAGCTAGTGGTGGATTTATTGCACCATTTTTGTACCCAGAGCTTGAATGGGACTTCAGGCTTCCCCTTGTGAAGAGTATTAATGTTAGCGGCCACAAATATGGTCTTGTTTATGCTGGAATTGGTTGGGTTATCTGGAGGAGCAAGGATGACTTGCCTGAAGAGCTTATTTTCCACATTAACTACCTTGGAGCTGATCAACCCACGTTCACTCTCAATTTCTCCAAAGGTGACTATTTCCTTCGTTGCCCCGAATCTGGCTTTTTATTCTTATTTTAAGAACTCGTATTCATCGTCTTTGTCTAAAGTATATTCGGATATGGATATAAGATTATAATTTTTCAAAAACCTTCAATTACATGAAAATTGAAAAATATTAAATATATCTACGTTCGACAACTCTGAATAATATAGACTATTCCAATCCAATTTCCTTGATTAACTGTTCACACTTCCGACCCTAAACTTACGTACCTGTTATCTGCAGGTTCTAGCCAAGTCATTGCTCAGTACTACCAACTAATCCGTTTGGGTTGCGAGGTGAGAAACTATTGGTAGTTTAGTCATTTTTTAGTATGAAGTTTCGCTTTCAGTGTACCAGGCTAATGTGATGCAATGATGTTTTTTAAACTACAGGGATACAGAAATGTCATGGAGAACTGTCATGAAAACGCTATGGTCCTGAAAGAAGGAATAGAGAAAACAGGGCGTTTCAACATTGTGTCAAAGGACGATGGGGTGCCACTTGTAGCTTTTTCTCTCAAGGACAACAAGCGCCACGATGAGTTCGAGATATCCGAGATGTTGCGCCGATATGGTTGGATCGTGCCGGCATACACTATGCCGGCAGATGCTCAGCACATCACCGTCCTCCGCGTCGTCGTCAGGGAAGACTTCTCCCGCACCTTGGCTGAGCGCCTCGTGCTTGACATCCAAAAGGTGCTCCATGAGCTGGATGCCCTCCCTGCGAAGGTCAATGCCAAACTGGCCATCGAAAACCAAGAGCATATTAAAAATGGTAGCACTGTCAAGAAGACTGCTATTGAGACACAGAGGGAAATCACTGCTTACTGGAAGAAATATGTCACCGACAGAAAAACTAACAAAACCCAAATTTGTTAGAACTTATTCTAAAACACCCATAAACACAATTTTCATCTGAAACTCTTTTTTTTGTTTTGCCCTTTATGTTTTTTCCCCCATTATTTTTCAAGCTTCATCAAATTGAGCTAATGAAGCATGGCCTTTCTGAGATGAAACCATTAATGTAATCGATTGTTGTATTTTTGTAATTCTGAACCTCTCAATGAGAGGTTTGACTTCAATACAATGCACTTGATTTAAGAAATTTTGAATTCATCGCTTACCTGCTTCGAAACATTCTCTTTTCCGGACAATCCTGCTGCTCTTGCTAAATAAAAGCCAGTAAACAAAAAAAAAAAAAAGAGAATTGAGGATCATACCATGATTATGATCCTGCCGATCTATTTATGTAATTTGAATTTGGGATAGTATTGCATATAATTTATATTTGAAATAAATATATTCAAATATTTTTAATTTTTTATATTTATATCTGAATATATATTAAAAATAGATATTAAATATAAATTTTTTGTGAAAATTAATTACAGAATTTCACGTGATATGATTTTATCTCGTAAGACTAATTAATGGAAAGCTTATATATTTATTTAACAATGAGTTGGACAAGGGAAAAAGAAGATAGAAAATGGAGAAAAAAATATTGGAGAAAATCAACTGGTCACTTCACTTTGTCAACGATATAATTAAATGTAATGTAGGGTAGATGCACATTTGTAAAATTAGAATTACTACTTATATATAGTTTTGGCTTATATTTGTCAATTTCTATTAAGGATTATAAGTACAAATACTCTTAAAAATATTAAATTAATTAAATTATTATTTATAATAATATTTTACATGAAATACAATAATTACTTATAATTTTAATAAATTCTAATGCATTAAAAAATATTATTAAAAGTGTCTTAAGACATCATTAACGAAATCCTTCTAATAATTACTTAAGTTTCACGTCTAAATATTTAATTTAATGAGAAATGTATATATTTACTATTAAAGAATCAATTAAAATGAGGAAAAAAAATATTGACTTTTGCTTCAAAGAAAATATTTGCTCAACAAAATTACTGCCGTCGTCTTGTTTACCAATACCCCGTCAAACTGTGCACTTTGACTTGGGCTCAAAGCCTTTACTTGTTCAAATGACTTCTCAGTCAATGGTCAAACGATTCCTGGACTCCAATCGCAAGTGCATGTGCACATATCTATCCAATTAAATTATGCCACCCTTCCAAGACTACTCCTAACCATCCTTCCCCCCGGGTCGTAAATGTAAGGGCTACCGTACCAGATTTTAAAATAAAAAACCCGATAAATTCCGTAAGTGCAAGTAACTTTGGGAAAATGAGTCATGACCAAAGGTGTTCCTATGCGGGCAACTTTGAACTTTTGAAAAGTATTTCTATACAATATATACCTTTCAATTGTCATTGTTTATTTTTTAATTTTTGATTAATATAATTTTTTAAATATTTTAATTAATTAAATTTTATAAAATATTTATTTGAAAACTACTTCATTCATAGTTTTCAAATATATATTTACAAATTTTATCAATAGTGCGTATAAATAATAAAAAAAGTTAAAATTAAAATTTTGATCAACAAAAGTCAAAATATAATATTTTAATTAAGACAGAGGTAATATAATATTAAATATTATTTGTATATTAATATATAATTAAATTTAAATAAAAATAATTTTTATTATATTGACAATGATTTAAGTCGAAGCCGAACTTATTAAAATCTCAAAAATATCTTATCTTGAATTTGATTTAATTTGGAAAGTTTTTGGACAAGGTTACAATCAAGTAATCAACCAACAAAAATACTTCGTTTAGATGATTAAGGGAATATTGCAAAACCCAAAATGTTTTATTTCCAGCAAAACTTTTCAAAATTTAATTAAACAGTAACAAAATCCCCAGGATCTCCATTGAGTTGTACAACATTGAACTAAATGATATAAATTATCAGATGAAGAAAGTTTTCCAACTTGCATGTTAAGAAGCTCGGAAGTAACCCCATTTTTCGATCTCCCTACTGATCTTCCCCCTTCGTCGAAAATTAATTCATTTTATTTCTTTGTTTTTCATTTTTTTTTTTTTGTTTAATCTAAGAAAAGGGTACGTAGCTTGAAAAAAAACCTACTAAACGAACTATCGAAGAAACAAGGAATTTCAGGAGGGAAACACCATGGAATGGCTGCTTCGTCTGGTTGAAGTCCTGGGTTGTTCTTGTTCATCGCATTTGTAGCAGAGACATGAAGCAAATACTTGTTTCAGGACTCTCTTTATGACTTGACCACGTAGAGGAATCCAACGAGGTGCTGTTTTGGCACTCGCTGCTGCACCACTTTGGGTATATCCTCGAACCCTCCTCGTGGTCGTCCTAGGTTGTTGGTAACTGGAAGCAGCCATAAAGAGAAGTCTGTGCTATTAAAACTCGAAACCTGGAAAAGGATTTTGGGCGAACGCAGAAGCTTGGAAGGATCAGTTCAGTTGGACTTTTTGGACTTTGGTGGGCGCACATACACTGGCACAAACCGACCTGTTGGTGGATATAAAAGGCGCGGCCAAACCGAGTAAAGCAGCGTGTGAAAAAGTTGGTGACTTGGTGTTACTATATAACATCAAACGAATAATGCAACCCAACCGCGCTTATAGTTTTGTGAGACGTAGACTCGTTCTTCAAAGTTGAAGTTTCAATCCGAACCCATTTTATGTTTGCCAAGTCCTCTTTATTTAGTTATTTATTTATTTATTTTTCTTGAAGGGAACGAGGGAGTTAGGGCTACTTTCAGAATGGGTCTTCGTCCCTCCGGTCTCTCTCATAGAATTCCCAAATTTTCCAAAGCCAATTACACGCTTATTATCATAAACAGGCAAGCCAAGGCTAGGATTGTTTTTATTTGTTGCAGGCGGGTGCAGTTTTCACCGCCTAAGTAATTCAATACCTTGCCTAACAAGTCATCTTAAAAGGTCAATGAAGTTTTCTTACTTGGCAACCACTTATAGGGAGCAAGCAAAGGCATTAATGTTGTCATAGCTTTACTTATTATTCTATATAACTTTGATAAAAATATTCATGTATTTTTATTGTATTTATATAATTTTTATATTATAATCGTGTTTAAAATGTTATACATTTATATAAATTTAGCACATTAATAATTTATATTATAAAAGTTTTAACATATTTATGTATAGATTTCTTTTATTCATGTACTAGGATGTTTCTTCCATTTACATAAAGATTTTTAATTTTTTGTAGGGTTAATGGATAATTTTTTGTCCATTATAGTCATATTATTTACAACCAATCTTGGGAAACTAAAAGAAATTAATTTGTGGGTAAAACTGTAAAACATACTACATAAGATGTAATTGTTCCATCTCAAAATTGAATATTATCCCTTTTTGTTTTAAATGTCAAAGTAATATTAAAGCATAAGTTTTTTTTTTTTTTTTCCTTTCAAGTCAAATGGCAAGGTAAATGTTCAGACTTTTCCATTTGAAAAGTGGGAGAAAGTTTTCATTCAATAAGAAAAAATCAACAGAGGAATTTGTAAATTTATTGATTGCAGGCTTCTAGATTCTCTTTCTATATAGTACTTCCGTTTTCGATAACTATGAGGTATAAATTTATATAAATCCATACATTTAATTCAGTGATGGATGTAAGATTCGAAGAAAAAAGAGGTGAGTCAAATTGAAACCAAGCTTTCATCCATTACAAAACTACAGATACTAGGCAACTAGATCCAGGCAGAAGGCAGATACCTCATTATGTTACACATGAAAGACACTTCAACAGCATTCTACAATGATACAACCATTTGAGAAGAAATCACAACGATGATTACGGAAGACATATAGACAAACCTTCAAGAAGCCTAGCGGAATGATAGTCGGCTAGGCGAATCGATTCTTATCAGGATGTCATCCTCAGCAACAGATTCATCACTCGAATCATCGTTTACATGATCTTGTTTCGTGTCTGGATCCTTCACTGGTGCTGGGGGAAACTGTCTTGTAAACTTTCTTGCTTCAAGATTCTTCCTTAGAGTAGCAGATCCTTCTGATCTGACAGAAACAAGTGGATGCCCAGGGTATGAAGGAACTCTAGAACATGACAGGCTGTGAGTTGGCTGAGATAAATTCATCCTTGATAAACTCCGGCTACGCCGTTGCACATCAACCTTTTCATTGTTACATAAAAAAATTCAGTTAGATCCAAAATCAAAGGAGTATTTCGACTTAAAAGTAATCGATGCTTCGACTTGACATACCATGCTGCCAAAGATGCCTAATTGCATTGCTCTTTCAGACAATCTATTTGCTTGTTGATCGGTTGCTCCTTGATTCTGCGAATGTTGTCTTGACTTGAAGAAATGTTCAGGCCAACTCATAAGACCTCCATGTTCTCTACTTAAAGTTCTATGTGGATGGTTAAATGAGGATGAACTTCTCTGCAGAATGTTATCGGCTTTGGGTGTTGCAATATCAAAAATAATTGCTCTTGCTCTTGTCTCAACTTGATATATTATGCTTCCTCTGTTCTCAAATTGATACCAGGATCGCTGATGCGAAAAACTGGCTGTTATGGCACCTGGTTTCATTAAACATCAGCAGTCAACTTGGTTTTCTTTCGTGCAAAAGGGAGTAAAGAGTACTCGATTAATGAAACTGCAATCAAGAAGTTATTAAGTGTAATGACTGGCCTAGTATCAATAATGCAAGAATATGAAGATCGGCCATTAGCATGATAGACAAGAATATTCCTACAATACTTAATTGAAGTATCAAAGCAGAACTTCATGAAAGATAACATGATTCCTAGACAAATGCTACACATAAAAAGGTCATCTAAAGAGTTCCAAGATGACTGTAGGGGCTCTCTCTTGATAACATTTGTGTTTCAAAATTATTCAGGGTTGTTATTTTATTTCTACGGGGAGTGATTATTTCAAAGTTAATAGGGTTCTTGTGTCATTGCAGGCCATACCAAATACTGATAATCATGGTCAATATTTGGTCTACGAGGGAAGGAAGCAAAGAACAGAAAGCAAAACCGAAGAAAAAAGACCAAGAATTTATAGGACACATAATTTGATTATAAAGATGATGAAGTCACCTGACATATCTGCACTCGAGAAACTTTGATTCCCATGTGAAGGAAAAAGAACTGCTGGTGACGTGATGAGTTCTTCTTGAACACTGAAACGTTTAATGAATCCTTCCAACAAGATGCCAATAGATTGGTGAGGCAATTCTATTGTTTCCCCTCTAATATAAATCTTCATTAGTGATCTTTCTGCCACAAGAGCTCTTAAATCTTGCAGTGCCATTTTCTCAAATATTTGAGGAACCAAGAGTTTGGCAAGGACAATAGCACTTTCCTGGGAGGGGAGGAATACAGAAAACAGATAATTTTGTTAAACCAACTATAACAGACAAACAAGACAGCTGAAGTTACGAACGAGACCACAGCTTGTCGACTTTCACATTTGTAAGCTATGGTTACCAGAATTCAATAACCAAATTATCAGCAACAATTTTACCTGCCATAGAAAATCTTTGACTGCAGGATCTGACTTTAGCACTGAAAGTATTCTCTCACTTTCAATAAAAAAACAAAGAACCACAGAATCTGTGGTCATGTCGCAGATGTATGGCTTTCCGATCAATACTTCATACAAGCCCAAAGTACTCCCATGAGCAAAAGTTGGATGCAGTGAGTGCTTGTTGCTTATGCTCTTACTCGTCCACTGCCAAATGACAATTTCCAACTCAAGACATGTTTTGGAGAAAAACTGAAGTTATTTTTAAGAAGAATTCTCAAGCTACGTCTAGCATGCATAACTATTTAGGTACCTTGACAACACCATTTGAAATAAGCCAAACACCATTTGGTTTAGAGCCTTCTTTGTAAAGCGTCATGCCACGTGTTTTCATTGTTTCTTTTGTAGAACGTTCTAGTGGTTTGCGGACAGTAGAAGGAAGGGCCCCTAATAAAGGATGGACGCTTATAAGATCAGTTATTTTTGGAATCTTTACTAAGGGAGGATTCCTTAAAAGCTTTTTCAAGTCAGTCTGCATAAAACAAAAGGCAAAACATAATATCATATAATTAGTATAATTACAATATCAAGAGAACAAACCACCTAAAATTGCAATTTTACAAAGATCACCAAAAGCTACCTGGACAGCATCATGGAGATGAAGCATCTCTTTTTCTTCCAGTAACCCAACCTTCTCAAGGTTTTGTAAATAATCAATCAGATGGTTCAGCACTGAGTACGTCACTTGTCTCGTTTTAACAACATGCAAAACCTGAATGTGTTTAGGAAACAGTTTAATATGCCTAAAGTGGAGACTGTACAATAATAGTCATCTCGCTAACCTAAAAAAAAATGCTCTTACTATGACATAAAAAGTATGGAGATTGAGATGAGAAAAAGGTACTGGACAAATACAATTGGATACGGTTGACAAACCTGAGGAAAAGTTGTACGGACATCTTCCAAAAACTTCCTCGCCTCTTCTCCTTCAGCCTCACTTTCATTAATTACAATAGAAGCAATATCACTTTCACCTAGACAGAGAAATCAATTTATAAGAAATAAACAAGTTCTTTTAAAAGATTGGATTACTCTAGTGATCATATTGAGAATATAGCAAGAAAACTGATTTACAGAAAGAAATCATTTCATAGATATAAGGTTTTTTCTCCATGAACTGCTGCTTTCTTTAAACGTACCACCCATGCACCAACGACCGAGCTTTCTCATAGTAATGGAAAGTATCAGATTTTAATTCTATGAAAGATTAAAATGAAAGCAAGAGAAAAAAAAAATGCTTCAAATCAGAAATTGGAAGTCAAAGAACTGTGACTGAAGACATACATGTCTAGCTCTTGAAAAACATGCAGGTCATGCACAAGCAAGTACATTTCCACAGTGAAAAATGTAAGTTCTTTTCTACTCTACCATGTATTGAACCCCCAAGTTCATTACTTTTACACAACAGAACTCATACTCGGTGGCTCACAGTAAAAGGGCAGGTGACTTTACAGATATGAATTCTTTTCGCATGTTCCATTTAATTATCTAAGGGGTGGTATAATACTAGTAAAACTCTATTTTTTTTCAATTCTTGTACACGTTCAATGAGAATATGTGTTCCTCATCACTAAATCCATTGTTTTCATGGCCATTTCCAATGGAGGTAAAGGCAAGGCAGGGGAGTTTTTCCTTGAAAAACCAAACATTCACAAAATGATTCGTGTTTTCTTTCGGCTTTCACTTTCTCAAAAATGTCCGTAAACATTCTAAAAAGAGATCAAGGTCACAAGAATGAGGTTATGTAAATGATTGTGACATGTATATAATTCTGCATGCAATATAGCCTAGAATTTGATGTAGTTTCTACGCTAAAATATATATATATATATATTGGAATCCAATATTTTCAAAAAGTAATAAATTCAAGTAAACCAAATAGAGGGGAAGAAATTGCAAGAAGATTGAAAAGAAAGCCAATCGGCTATGTCACAGGAAGATTATTACCTATAAACTCATGAAGTTGCCGTCGGGCAATTCTGTGAGCTCGAAGAAATGCAGCACAAACACAGCACGCATGTTCCAGCCTTTCCACAGTGAAATACGTAATTAATTTTCGTGGGACCATGCTTGTCTGAAGAAACTTGTAATAATTTGGGAAATGGACATTAGATTTTAAGCCCTTCCAATCACATAAAGGATCATGAGATGCCGCGTCAATAGCTTCATCTACAGATTGCATCAAAAGATTTGCCGTGCTTTGTGTTATTCTCCCTTCATCAAGCATTCCCCAGTAAGCTGACTGGACACCTGTTTCAAGAATTCTCGGTCCTCAAATTAGCCAAGTGACTTATTTCCGAAAACATTAAGTAGTATTCTATAGCGCAAAGCCACAAACCATTAAGCAACATTTTTATATGACTTGAGTCACATTTTTTAATATTGAAGAGCATGCTAGCAGGGTTTGCCATTTTAGGGAAATAATCAAATGTAATAAAAATAGTAGCCAGTGACACCAAATTCTCAGAACAAAGTGATCAGAGAAATCATCATGGAAAACACCAGAAGATCCCAGAAGTTTATAAATAAATATGAAATTTCAGCAGGCAGTTAAGAAATAGGACTGATTGATAATTGAAAAGCACCAAAAGTCTTTGGACATGCCATTTAAGAACCACAACATCAATCCACAGTCCCATCCGCAAAGAGTACGTAAAAGCCATTGTCAGTACAAAGTGAAACGAAAAAGATGAAGATAAAAAGGAAGAACTGGCAGGATCGAAGTTCTTCGTGTTCTTCATGGAGAAATTCAGCCACCAGAGGATTAATGCATCAATGACAGGAAGCATGATTGCGCTGACAATCAATACATGAATAGTAGAAAATTAAGCAGCAAGACTAAAAGAAATGAGGTTTTTACCATTTAAAAGCCGTATTCTTATATCTTTCAAGTTTGTAAGGTTATTATCAGCTTCAGATGCAGTATGAGGATGCACACAGTCCCCCTCCAAATCGTTTAAGCTTGCAATATATCTCTTTACTGTAGGCCAGTCAGCAGGTCCAAGTTCCTCATCATCTCCGAGGTCTTCAAAAGCCTCTAATGCTTTGTTCAACATTTCATACTTTGTATAGTCCAGTATACGCTTCTATCATGTAGAAGCAAATATAAATGCAGAACAGAAAATGGCATCTTACAACCAAAGTGGCGAAAAAAGATAAATCACATGAAACAATTTCCTCTGTCCGGAACATGCCCAAAAGAAAAAAAGAAAAGAGAAAACTCAACCCTAAAATAGGTAATACAACTAAATTAAGGATAAAAAACTATATAAAGGCTCAACCTTAGACCATCCAAACTCAGAACAAATACCTTGCAAGGAAAAAATAGGAAAGTTTTCTAAGTCAATCCATATCTGTAACAAGCATGCAACTATTCTTGCAACAAAAGATGCACTGCATATTTTGCTTATTATTCTCCATCTAACGCTAAAGTTTAACATGATATAATAAGTAAATTTGAAGTAGGTATACCTTATACTTTCGAATTTCAGAAATGTTGCCAGACGCATCATTTAGGAAAAGTGCATTTTTTTCCAGTTTTTTCCTTTAAAAAAAGGTACAGCATTTTAATAATCTTTATCATTGACTACATCTCAGTCAAAATTACCAAAAGGTTTATTGATTCCATAAAATAACATTGTTGCCATTATAAACCATTACAATTGTCATTGAAGAATTTCTGCATAATATATTCAAATGGGATTACCCCACATCAGTTAAGTATTGAGTTTGATGTGGCAAATTATTCAACCGAGGCTGCTCTGTCTATTGATAATCAATTTCACATTAGATGCTTATTCAAATATTCAGGTTGGATCTCTTCACTTGTTGCAAATTGGTTTTGAGTTGGATGCTCAATTCTGAAAAGGATTTACACATTTTCAACTCACTAGCCTAGATTCTATTCCTTCAAGACTTTCAGTCAAAAAGTAGTATTCAATAAGATCAATACTATCCATCAAAATCATGCAATACCAATTAGAATCTTTTCAATAAAAAGCTACCAGCACATCATGTTGGGAGGCGGGCATGTCAAATATTCAGGGAAGTAGTTGAGCAATTACCTTGGCTGCTGAGAGGTTATCCATATCTAGAAAATGTAAAATGAATTGTGTAGTTGATCCATTCACAATAAGTGTCAAGAACACAATTCCACCGGTGAAGAAAACAAACTGCAGTAAATTAATAAAATCAATGTGATTTTCCAGTTATATACCGATGAAGCATCTAAGCATTACAATATGATCAGGAAGCATTTTTGCAAAAACTCACCAGGCTTCCTGTTTCAGAACTGATATGTGAGCCGGAATGCTAAAAACAATAAAAAATTCAACCAAAATAAAATTAAATCACAATTAGCACATAAAAGATACTTCAATATGATATAGCAATCAGAGCAATGCATGCAGATGATATTGCATTTTGTTTGCTTTACACACTGAGAAGGATGTTTTACAGAACTCACGTTTGACCAATTAATTTCTTAGAGAGAAAAGCTATGCTACATGAATATCTCAATGAAAACATATAAAAGTGTCAATACTAGCTGGCATGTTGGCCTTTACCAAATTAGAACAAAAAATAGGTGAAGAAATGTGCAAATTAATGCCACAAAATTTTGCAAACAATTCTAACCCCTTATAATCAGCCATAAAGAAGTTGATTTCATGTAAAATATAAATCTGTAAACAAATAAGTGAACATGTAGAAGCTAATCCATGCAAACTTGCCTTGACAGACAGAGAAAGTGACAATGCAACAGCCCCTCGGAGCCCTGACCATATAAGGATGGTGGCTTCCTTTAAATCCAAACCATATCCAAAATATCGTAAAAATGGATATAACATTCCAACAACAATGCAACGTGAGATTTGGAGAAAGACATACAGAAGAATTAGATAGCCCCATGAATTTCCTGAAGCAAAAACAGATTAATGATGTTTCCTTGACAGAAAAGTTGGGTAATTGAATAGACATAAGAGTAACAATAAGAAATATGGAACTTTGTTTACTAGAACGTAAGAAGACTTGAAAAGAATGTCCAAGATATTTCAAGCGATGATGATAAAGAGGATAGACCTATAAGTTATACAAAACTTTCTTTACTCCAATAGTTAAAATATGGTTAACTAGAGAAAATAACTTGGAAGATGCTTAACCGACAAACTTTTCCAAATACAATTATATATTAAAATTGTATGAAAACAGTAATATTACTCCTTTCCATATATATATATATATATATAAGTGTTCAAAGCAGCATTATTTGAGCACCAGATGTCCAAAATCTTTAGAGTAAATTTAGGCATTAAAAAAGAAGTTCAAGGCTGGTGCAATTCTTGGCAGGTACACATGTCCAGAAGTGCCAACTTGACAGAGCTTAATTTGCTTTCTTTTATAGGGTAAAATAAACAAATCAGTAAGATCTCTAAGTTGATACTGTTTCATCACTCTCTCAATTTCCTATCTATATGCTAGCAGGATCATTTTTTAATAACGTTATTGGGTATGTCTGTCTCTAAAAAAAGGTACTGAAATTAAGCCTCATATAGAACTTTTAGAAACTCGTTTTGTCCCACAGAGCTAATTTTTTTGCTCATTATATATATATATATATCCTTTTTAATCACTTTTTTGTGGTATGCTTATTGCTAAATAAACATGTAAAGAAATTAAGTCTAGCATCCAAATTTACCAACTCGTTTTGTACTGCATAGTGAATTTCCCTCTTTTACTTTTACATCTATTTCTCAGATATCTGTTAGCCTTGCACTGCTAAAATCATTGCTATACTAAAATCAATTGACCATAGGTGGATGATTGAAGTGACCATGTACAATGAGCATTTTTCTTAACCTCTGTGTGCATGTATCTGTGTGCCTTTGACACACCCAATCAAGCTCAGTAATTCATATTGATTCCATATTGAAAAAAAATAATAATTTCTTCTAAATTGACCAACCACAAGTGAGCACTACCATGGTTCTCAAATATCTTATCAATGCCAAGAATGCCTTCAGCTATAACAACTCCACTGCAAAAGCAAAAGAAAAACAAATATCTTAGTTGATGTAAAATATATCTATCTTTCAAATGTCATAGTTCATTGAATGAAAGAAAGTACTCAATAAATCATTTTTGCCCCTTCCTAAAGCAGTTAGGGAGAATAAAAGTGCTTTGACTCCCATGTGTATCTAAATTTTTTGCTAGTCTGATTCTAATATAAAACTCTATTAGTTACCTTGATTGCTGTCATGATGATCATATTTTAAATAAAAGATATATGTATTGGCCAAAAAAACCACAAAAATATAAGCAAAAGAGAAGTAGACGCCAAATTCTATACAATTAAGTTATGATAAAAGAGCTCCTAAAGTCTCATAGTAAATATAGAACATTCAATTAGTAAAACTACTCTCCTACATAAAGTTTTAAGCTTTGTGTAATGGGGACATCCAACCATCTATTAGGTCAACAAAAATATTTTTGTTTATGAAAAAAAAAAAAATAGCGAAGACATCCTTTTCGAAATAACAAAATCTCAAGTATCACAATTGAAAACTCCTCTTAAGAAAACCAATCTTATGTTAGAGCAAACTCCTTGAATTTCTTGTAGGTTAACAGCAATGTGTTGACATGCATTCACCACCTCTTCAAAGGCATTGCAATCAAGGAACTAATCTGTCTTATTCCGTATTCATATTATTTATGAGTAAAACTGACGGCTTACACTTTTTGGAAACATCTTCATAGAGTATCATGAAAGTATTGTAGATGTCATTGCTCTCTTGAAACAGACCATTTAGAAAGCTTACTATCATTTTCTGAAGAACACAAGTTCTTGAAACCATTTAATACTGTAAGCAGTGAGATCTTTAGGAGTGATGCCTCAATTTTCTGTATCTTGTACCCGGCCTCACCTTTGGGGCTTACTATTCATTTCAATCATTTCTAATCTCCAAAGCTACTATATATCAAATCTCAACTGTAGAAGATTCTAAATTTGAACTTTAACAGTTGAGAATTTAGACCTGCATTATTTTGCTATGACTAATTGAATCAAAAATAAAAACAAAGAACCATTCTTTGGAAAGGACAAAATTCTACAAAGTCCTCATTCATAATCTTTGCATTTATATATATATATATATATAAAAGAGTCAGCACTGAGTTAAGTTACAAGATAAAGGACCATAGAGGCTAAGTAAGGTCTTACCTCAGGATGAAAATTAATGTATTTGCAATATAAGCAACCATTTCCCTGAAGAAGGAAAAAGATGGATGATAACAAAGTTAAGGTAAAAAGTCCATGAAGTTCATTTTAGTTTACACATTACATATATCAAAATAAATAAAAAATGCATCAACAGCCACTAAGACATCCCATATTACTAGCCGTCACCATAGACACTGCACAGCATAATGTGAATGGATTTTCTTCTTATTTTCATCAACAAAATAATTCTGACATATTAAAAAAGACTGCATACTACACTTTTCACTTTTGAAATCATTAATTGGGACAGGATATTAAACAAAACTAGAAGGCACAACGCATACCAAAAGTGATGCAAGCTCTGCTGACCATCACCCTTAAAAGCTGTCTTTGCAAAAGCAGCATAAAAGCTGACATGGACCATAATCTCAAGAGATTTGTTTTTCTGAATTAGAAAAGGAATCATGCAGAGCTGTTCTACTTACATTCCTAAAGTCATCACTGCTAAAACACCGGAAACATTAACACCTTCTTGACCCTGTAATACAAAATGCACATTAAATTCTTGTCCATAAAGCTCTTTCAAATTAATAAATTAATGTATGCTATATGCTATCACATTCGACAATATTTCGACTGATTATGCATAAGATGAATACAATTAAAAAAAAGTTTTGAACGAGAAACTTCAAGAGAGCATAGAGGTGATAAGAGTAAAAAAAATAAAAAGAAGCCAAAGAGATATTGCGACTCAAGATTTAGCTCTTGAATCTGCATTGTCATTTGAAGCTCCTATTCAAGAAACCTTGAGTTATCATTTAATAATTTATAATGGGTTGCAGTAATGACTTTTTGATTGAAATGCTAGTAAAAAGACTTTTCAAACAGGCGTATAAAATTTGGGAGAGAAACATACAGTGAAGTAAGCAATGTAGCTCACAGCAAGTGTCAATGCAATCTCAATCACAGTATCATTGAAAATAAATCCAAGCCACAAAACAGATGCTATCCCAAAAGCAATCCCGATGCCAACACTGCAACCAAGAAGAGAGTCTTAAAACCACAGATGATTCCTTGAAACGACTGTCACAGAATTAATGGTCAATCAGTTTCAAGCTTGAAGGCAAGTAAGGACTATTCCCTCGGGGATAGCCTTACAGAGGAGTTGTCATTGATAAAGTTCCCTTTTACTTATTTATTACACATCTCGATCTCACTGTCACATTTGTTCAAGAAAATGGGGGATACTTACGCTCCAAGTGAGACTTTGGCCAGAAATGCAATAATGGCACCCCAACTAAAGCTCTTTCCAAGGACCATTTTATAGAATAACTGATAGACCACAATTGCTGTTCTGGAAACACAAATTAACAGCAATTATAGAATCCAAAATATTTAAAGGAAATAATGAAATGACACTGAAAGATTTGATACTTTTAAACAACATGTTGGCTTCAATAATGTGATACATCAAGTAATACGTGGAGTGTTTTAAACAGCATAAATAAAAGATCAAAGAATAAATTTCTAAATTAAAATACCCATCATTCATCAAGGATTCTCCTTCAATTATGGTGCTCAGTTTTTTGCTAGCGCCAAGCTCCTTCAACAAAGCTACAACAGCCACAGGATCAGTAGCACTCAGAAGTCCCCCAAGCAACAGTGATGTTTTCCAATTCCAGTCATATGGAAAAGTGAGCTGCAAGATAAATATAGCTAACATAATTCCAGAATAAAAAAACAATTTTCTAAGCAGAAATAATGTGGAATACCTTCAGAGCAGATCCAAGACAGAAGGTTGAAATAAGAACTCCTGGACCGGCAAGCAGAACCATTTGTGCCATACACCTCTGTTGACACACAAGCCACAGTTTTTCAAAATCCAATAACATTTTAAGTCATAACCTGATGGATTGATGTTACAAACATACACCAATTGAGGAAAAAGGAAGAAGTTTGGTAATCTTTCATTTTATTGGAAAATGAATCAAACAAAGGTGGTGAATCCAACTACAGAAAAAAGAAAACCCTTTGAAGTTTGAAACTAAAACCAAAGGTAATAAGCATTCAACTAAAACCACTCAGCTATATAGGTTCAGAGAGTCAACCTGAAGATAATGCATTAAACCCCAAATCTATCTATATCAGATAACACCCCTAAGTGCTCCCCAGCACAAAGAGGGACAGTACTAGCAAACAAGAAAAATGAACCTACCATTCATTTAGTAGAGAAAAGAACAGTGTAATTGGATCAATTGGTGTGTTTGTGTGTGCGCTTCACTGGTGAACCAGAACAGAGTGTTTTGAACACAGGAACTAAAATGACTGGTATTTAGAAGCATGCTTTTTTTAGTAAATCCATGAATATGATATTCTTATGCACATATAAGCTAAGGTAGCAAATACAGACCTTTATCTGGTGTACTTCCATGGAAAATGAACTCTCAAAAAGTAAAGCGGGTAGAAAAACAGCTAATAGAAGGTCAGGATCTATACTGTTCCCTGCAAATCAGAAATAAAACCCTTAGTCTTATAGTTTATTCTTGATAAAATAGAGGTACCTTTTCGGATAAAAGCTATCATAAATTTGTCAGAGGAAGAGAACAAAAAGAAGCTAAAAAAACTTACAAATACGAATGCCATCACCAATCCTTCCTAATTTATGACTTGTACCATATTCTGCAAAGTAAGGAATCAACCACATTGAAAATAAGTAAAAATTTCTAGAGAAAACAACAGAAAAAAAGAGTAAATCAATTTTATGAAGTGATGAAAAAAAACCATGTTCAAAAAACAGGAAAGCAACAAATATGCAACAATCATCCATCTTAGCATGACCAAATTTTGGTCCTCACTTACTGATCAATAAAAATTTTTACAAGCAGGCTGTGCTATCTTGGTTTACAAACTGAGATCAATTTTCACTAGTAATTGTTCACGAGCTTCCACTTAAAAGAGTTCAGTTCAAAATGAAATACGTATATATATATATATATATTCGGACACCTATGTCAGATGCATATTTAGATACGGATATGAGAATATGACCCTTCAAGAGCCGTTCGAATTCATGGAAAAACTTTAAAAATTTTGAACATACTCGTAAGTAACACTCATATCGAGTCCAGGTAACATAGATGAGTATAATTCAAAGTTACAGCGGGAGATTTTTTTTTTATAAAAATTAAAAATTTGTAGAGAAACATATTTTGTTAGTCACCATTTCAAGCGTAAATTTGTCTCAAAACAATTTTGTACATGGACAAAACTTTCTTGCCTTTTTGGATAAGATTCAGATGATCTAATCACTCTTTGTGATCTAAAATCAATACCACATGGGATTACCAACTTACAACCAAACACCGTATCACTGTGATTAGATCACCTTTTATTTTAAAAGGATCACCCATAATAAACACCATCTAAAGTTATATGTCACTTTACTAATGTCACTCGTGGAATCTAAAAACTCTATTGAAGATAAATCATACACTTTCTCAAAAATTAATGCAACAAAAGATACACTTATGAGTCTTGCCTGTGAAGCAGCATGTGTCAACCCTTTAAATCGCTCGTCGAGTGGCGTGTATAGATAATATAACAATATAAATCACAAAATTTATTTGTTTTAGAAGATCAAGAATTGAAGTAACATTACCAGAGAAAATTAGACAGAAAGAAAAACCCAATAAATTAATGCTATTTTCTGGCAAAATTAAAGAAGAAAAATCTAGATTAGATCTTGTTACTATACGAAATTCAATTTAGATGAGTCCAAGTTGATTTGTTTTGAAGGCAAAAGAAATAAAAAACAAATTAAGCTTGTATAAAGCTGCACAAACTCAGTTTGATTTGTAAAGAAGAAAGTTCATAATCTGGTTCAAAAAGATACACTAACAATAAAATTAACAGTTTTGATATATGGGCAATAGAAAAAAAAAAGTCAAACCCCATTAAAGTCCAGCGGAAAATTATAAGAACGAGGAGAGGAAGAAGATGAAGTTGAAGTGGTATAAAGGAAGGAAGAGGGCGAACCGAGAGAGCCGAGACCAATGCCGATGATGAGCAAAGCGACAGTGTAAGGAACTCTGGTACCACGAAGAAGATGCCTACAAGCAATTCCTAACACCAAAGAAATCCCAACAAAGGCAACCGCATCAACTGGGTCCGATGAAGAAGTCGAAGAAGAAGAGCTGCTACTCTCTTCTTCTAAAATTTTCAATGGTAACACGTACAGATGCTCCTTCACTTCCTCCATCTCATTACAGTTCAGATCATCTACTTAACTCTGTATTTATCATATTTATTTACTTATTTATTTATATACCATGACTAAGAGGAAGAGGGCAATTTTGCGTATAATAGAAGCTTATTGAAGCCGAAATTAGACACGCAAGTTGTTTGGACAGCTGAAATTTTTCTTGTCTTTTAGGCGGCTTAGTAATTTAGATGATCAAATTTTATTATTAATCTTTTGCAGTTATATTAAATTATATCAAAATATCTGGTACTTATACATTTTAATATTTGAAATTTCGATCTACTCTTAAAACACTGTTAGTTTCTTAGACTTAAATATGAAAAGATAATTTTTGCAAATAATAATATATAAATAAATATCGATAAATCGTGTGAAAATAAAATTTTAAGTTACAGTAGTCAAACAATTACATGGATGAAATTTGTCGTGTAAGTAAGGTAAACAGTTTCACGGATGAACATATGAATTTAATTTTAATTTAAATTATATTTTTAATATAACTTTTATAGTTGAATTTAATATCATCTTATTACGATATATTATTATATAAATAAAAATATTTTATTTAATTTTAATAAAAAATATTTAAAAATATTAAAATAAAAAGTTTTCAATATTTTAATTTTAATTTTAAACATTTCTTGAATATTATTAAACATAAATATTTTTATATTTTAATAAT
>JAQSVH010000008.1:7176754-7188513 GCA_029448705.1 Adansonia digitata
GATAAGATCTTAGAATAATGCATGAGTGTATGACCTTATTTAGTGAGGCAAGGGTCAGATGGGTTTGTTTCTTGGGAAGGAAACATGGGTGGTTCAAAGCCTATGATTTAGCCGTGTCATTGCCAAACAAGCCTATGATTCAACGTGAAATATCATTCGGGATCGGATGCCATTTGGTTCCAAATTTTATCTAAGCTTAATCTGCTTTAAAGTTGCATTTTCTTACTACATCACGAAATATTCCTAACAAAAGTAGGATCTTAATGAACAAAAAAAAGAAAAGAAAAAACTCTTCTCTTAATCCGATGCACTGACCCTTGAGACTATGATGATTATATGTAGGTATAATTTTCGATACCGATGATAATTATGCATTGAAACATGAGTTGCATTAATTTCTAACAACTTATTAATAGAAACAAGAAGATCTTCACTAGGCTTCGAAAAACCCTCTCTCAATCATAGAACAAATTAGGAAAGCAACAAGATCCTCCTAGTCCTACTACATCTCCAAAATGGAAACTTGATGTATAATGCATGTTCTATTCCCTTGCCTTTTTCTCACCTCCATAGTCAACCATTACTCACTCCTATAATATCCATTACATATATATATACATATATATATATATATAGACCTTTACACATATACCCACTCACTCGTCGGATTGTCACTCAGCGAAGCCCAATATGGATTGGAAATTGGCATAAGTTTTTGTAATTTAAATCTGTTTGATTTAGTCTAAATTGTTATTTAAATAATAAAAAAAATATTTTTTTTAACTTTCGAGCCAATTTGAATCTATCCCTATCTAAACCTTAACAAGAAAAAATGTTTATATCGTGACTCGATCTAATCCAATTCATAAATACTTTTACTTGTGTGTATAAAAATAATAAAAAGTTTAATATTACGATTTCATTTGAAAAATCAAAGAAAGAGGACAGAAAAAAAGACTGAATTTGTTAACTCAGTTTTTTTTTTTTCATTTTTTGTGTTTGTTCTGACATATGTAATCCAAGAAGGATTATTAGGAATTTGATTGAAAGTCCTCGAGATGAGTATTTGTTTCCAATTGCTAGAAACTAATTAAATCTGGAATTTCATAATGATTATAAACAGCCACATTATGAATGGGTACAAGAGGTAATAGATCTTTAGCAGCTTCTTCATTAGAGAAACCATATTTTTCTTCATTCATCTTTATATTTGCATCAAAAACCACTCATTTGTCTGTAATTATTGTCTTCAAAGCTCCCTTTGCTTCATCTCTCACAAGTATTGCCATTTGCATTTGGTTCTTTTTCTCGAAACCCTCTTCCTTGTTCGTCTTCTCTGAAACCCCATTGATTATTCTCTCAAGTTCCTCAACATCTACCTCAGGAATATGAGTAATTGTGGGGAATTCGTCGGCGTTTAAAACGCCATATTCCTGACAAAATTCGAAAAATAGAGAAAGTTCTTCACCCTGTTTGGTTGCCTTTTGAAGAATCTTAAGGGCCATTGACGCTTCAAGTTTGCCGATTGAATCTATGTTCAACAAACCTTAGCAATCTCACTGCATATTCTGCTATAAATATCGAATATTTTAATGATGACACGATCCATGGCTACCAGGATCAATCTAACCTTCATATTTTCCGCTCGAGGCCTAATTTGAAGCAACAAATCGAGCAAAGATTACCATTTCTGCAGGTTCAAAAGCTGTTGCAACATCAATGAACGTTCCTCGGCATCTCTGTTGTGTCTTGCTCGAATGAAATGGCAGCTTTTTGATCTAGAAACGCAAAATATTCACGGATAAAACTATTGAAACCCCATATAGTGCTTGGCTGTGAATGTCCATTGCTGAAACCTGAAAGATCAAATGGTAAACGATGATGCATCATTTGAACGTCTCGGACCTTACAGTGAAAAACGCCATGCATGAGCATCGACCCTTTAATGGCAACCACCCAAATCCGAATCTTCTCCATCCTCATAGACAGGCTCCAAATAGGAGGGTCTAGGGTAAATGGGGATGCCCGAATCCACTAAAACACAAATTTCGCATTCCTTTTCTCAATGCGATATTTCATTATGACTTGTGGCCTTGATAATGGTAGTCTCGAGAACAGGATTCCTAAAGCAACTTCTTCTAGATTATGCTGTTCTTGTCTTTGATAGCACCGGTGGCCCTCTTCCATGGCGTCATGTTTTTATTTTTGTGCTGAATCGTCGACCAAAGAAGGAGGGACAAATCAGCCGATTGGGGTGAGTCACGAAAGCCCTTCTTTCCCTCCATTGTAGGTTTGGGTTTGTTTCGTTAATACAACTTTTGGATCAATAAATTGAAAATCAACTGTCGAGGATTGGACGTGTGGAAACATGGCTTACGGTAAAGAAGCAGCAGTGATTTGGCGACGACTGCCTGTCGTTGCCATTTCTTAGTATATGGTTTCACAGCATCATGGTAATATTGAAGTTTGATTGCACGTTTGGACCGTCGCCACATGTTTACCTTATTCATGGTTATTAATTATTTTTTACGTGGAGCTGTCTCTCTTTACGCGTTTATGATTTGGGACCAAATGGCAAAAAATCATGGGCTATATATAATAATATAAGGTCTAAAGGACAAATTTGCTTTGGTAATAGATCTGTCCGAAACATTAGAATTTGAAGATCTGGAATTCAATCCTGACTTAGAGGAATTTATTGTTTTGTAACCACAATTTATGATAAATGGTCAAATCAAATTTACCTTTTTTCACATATTCTTCTCTCAGCACTTTCAGGTCTCTGACAAAATCGAAATAACAAAGCCATACATGCGAAGGAATATTCAAATTCACTTGGGGTGTGTATGTATGAATTATGAAATTGTTTCATTACCTGGAATTGAAGGTTTCATTAACACGAGCAGCAATTCGGAATATCAGATATTCCTCAATATCGTACTTGAGTATTTGGTATTATGGTTGATGCGTGTTCTCTCTGCCTTGCTAAGCAAGATGCGAATCTCTCTTTCTAAATTTTAAATGTTGGCATATATAAATATATATCTCAACACCCGAGATTGGAGAATTCATTCATAATTCGGAAAGTGAATGAATGATAAAAAAAGGGACGAATTACTAGGGAATTTTCCTAGTTCACTTTGGGAGAGAAAATGAGGTGCATGAGCGCAAAGGTTCCCTTGAGTTTTTGTTAATTTGTAACATTTTTTTTGTCATTATACCAGACTGTGACAATTAACCAGTAAGAGTTTTCAAAAAATATTGGTGTTCAACACGAGTTCAGGCCCTCCCTCCTCGCCTTTCCTAACTCAATCATCAGAAAGACATCAACAATATCCCAACAAGTAGAGGAAGTAAAAAAAAAAGCAGAAAAAAAAAATGCAAGATTGTAAAAGCGAGAAAGGATAAGTAAAAGAAGCTCTCTCCAATTCCAGTTCATGGACAGACATAGACCAAGCAAATTAATAAAGAAAAAAAAGGGCTAAAATTTAAAGTATACTAATAAAAACAAAAGTAAAGAAGGAATGCACATACACACACAGAGGCTTCCAATCTTCTTATTTTTCCGGTCAGAATTTGATGCATGTTTTCATCCTGCAAACTTGTGCTATGGCTACCATTTATTTGATTAGAATAATTCATTTGGTGAGCAATATTTTCTTCATTTTCTGGATTCTTGAAGTGGAAACAAGGGGTAAAGAATTTCATTGCCAAATTAAACGTACTTAAGATTTCGATTATAGTGCCATGTGACATAATTTTCCATGGCGGCAATGGGGTAAATATATAATATATCTAATACAAGAGTGCGGTTATCCTGATCCCAATGTGATTTCTTCTAACCTTCTCATGGAAAAGGCCGTGAAGAAAGGGTTTGCGGCAGAGAGCTCGGGGAAGAGATCGGAATTGCCAGAAATGATGCAGAAACGAAGTGCAGTGGGTACGGAGAGCCACCAGTAAGACTGTAAGAGCGGTGCGTAAAAGGCATCATTCACACTCTCAGCCGCGAAGACCACCACAAAATAAAGCCACTACCTCCACTCCCACTCATCAGAAGCCTTAACCATTTTCGAAATACTTCAGGAATTCGACAAGCTCAACTCTTGCGAAGGCATATGCAAAGCAGCAAAACACAGAGTTTCCTATCCTTTCTCAATTCTGCAATGTCTAGTTTCAAATGGCACTTGCAGAGATGAGAAATTCACCTTAATGTAGGAAAAAGAAAATCCTAGATAAGGAGCAATAACTGTAGTAACCATGTTAGAATACATGAGAAATGCATATTATTTATATCCAATTTTTTTTCTTAAATATTATGACCTTGGAAGATGAATTATAACTGCATGAATTATAACCGCATTATTTTCTAGAATTCTGGCTTCTTAAAATGCTATTTCAACTTCAATAAGGGTGCTGCGAGAAAAACAGACTAATTTTACATTTAATGGATGCTAAATGATTGAATGCGTATGTATTCAACACGGATATACATAATTTTTTCAAATTCAAGGTTAAACAATTCTTAGACATGATTATAATTTCAATACAGTAACAGCAGCCAAACCAAGAACCAGATTATAACCATTTACATTGAACTCCAAAAAAAGAGATTGGATACACAAGTCCTTCAAAAACATAACAATTCAAAGAAAGAACAAATGTAGAGCTTGGAACCCAATTAACCGATAGATGGCTAACCGAAGGCGAAAGAACAAACTGAATCCTGGCACATGAATAACCAAACAGTCCAAAAGAATTCAAAGACTTACGAAGGGCGTTTGCAGGTACAGGACAGCAGGTGCCTTCAATGGTGAAAAAACAACAAGAATAATATTAATAATATAGTGGTCATACTAAAATACATGTATATACATTACATACATACATAAATAGACATTGAAAGCCAAGCAAAATCCAAGAAACACAAAAGCAAGGTCAGTACTACTACTACTATCATTACAACAAAACACAACAAAAACAAGTTAATCACAACTTTCAAACTACTTTATTTCTATCAGTGTCGTCCTCTCCCTCTCCCTCTCTTCAATGGCAATGGCGAAAACATCCCTTTCCACACGCAACGTCCTCGAATGTCAGTCACCTGTCCAACACACGTCCTACAACCAATTCACAATCCATACACTAATCTATCATCCCCTTTCTTTCATATTCACAACACATGGGTTCCGCTGTGCTTTAATCCAGTCTACACTTGTTGCAACTATAAGATCCTACCCTCTTCCTGCAATTTAAAAAAAAATAAATAAATTAAGAGACCAATCAAATCCCAAATTAAAATGAACATAAATAGAAGAGATCTACGGTGTAAGGCAAAACATACCACTTCTGGCTTCTAAACTTTTAATTATGTGTTGGAGAGCCCAACTCTGAATCACATACTGATGTGTATGTAGATACTGTATCTTCCTTCGATATGGCCACGAAGTTCAGAGGTGCTGTAGACAACCTTCTCATTTCCTTCAAGTAGCCGTTTTGACGCCCTGAGTATGATCGAGGTGTAAGTAGCTCAGGAGTTCCTCCGCCCACTGAGTTCCGACGAGGTGTACTGGGAGTCATGGATCCATTTCCATTTGCTCGATAACCATTGGCCTTTCTGAAGCTGTTACTTTTCCTTGGACTAGGTTTTGAACCATAAATGGCTTCTCTCTCTGTCAGGAGCAGATCTTGAATCTTCTTTTGGTCCTAGGCGAAATGGAATAGAGAATGTTAATATATAATTTGTAGGGATGGACAGATAGACATTCAATGTGAGCCACTGGGAAATGGCATTCATCGATAAAAGGTCACATTAAATAAAATTACCCTGCATCTCTTCTTTTCCTCTTCTCTTCGTTTTCTTGTCAGTTTATAGTCCTCCAGTATTGACACTAGTCGCACCTATATATCAGGTTTTCAAACAAGCTTATTCAGAAAGAATTCCAAATTATCATATGATTTTCTAAATTTTCAGTGTCTGCATGTGTGGCAGCACGAGCACCAAAATAAGTTCACAGAAACTTAAAGCTGCAAAAGAACTACTGACCCCATCATACAGAAACAACATCTTTTTTTCTTCTTCCCAAGCTAGAGTTCTGTTGATCAGATTCTCCACAATTGCTGCAAAGAGTATCTTATTAGCTCAACAATACCACCATATCAATCGGGAAAAGGATGAATAAGGAAAGTCAGTACCTGGAATTTTAGTTACAGCTATCCGAGCTTTTTCTGCACGTTTAAGGTGAATGTGTGCACCTCTCCCCGCATTGTACCGGTTTTCATCCTGAAATTCAAAACAAAGATTTAACAACTAATGCTTTAAAAATTTATAGAGATGAGGTGAATCAAAAATGCTGGTCGATGTACTTGAATTTAGTTTGATTTCTGAATTATTTTACAAGCTTATATTGAAGAGAAAGTTAAGATAGAGACGAAGAAGTGCCCACTAAACCCTCCATTCTATCTATTCCAGCTTACTTGATTGTACTCTTCCAGCCAATTTTCTTCTTCACATGCCGAAAGCCATCGATCTATTCTATCCATTATTTCTCTTCGACTCAGAGCTTCATCTTTAGCTTTAATTATCTGTGCTTCGATGTTTGCTAAAAGTTCAGAAGGGTCTACTAGACCTGAACAACAATAGCAACATGCATCGCTATTCACTATCTATGTCCGCAGCAAGCAGATTTAAAAGAAAAAAAAGTCTAAATGCAGAACATTGTGGCTAGGAAACACGAGACCCATACCAGAATCAATCAATGCATTAGATTTCTCAACAGCTGTACTTGCGTCAGGTTCAATATGAGTCATTCTGCAAATATCTTCCAATTCTGATCTCCTTTTAATGACAAGTTCTTTCATTCTGCTAGCTTTCAGTTTGCTTAGCCTCTCCACTTCTGCTGATGCCTGTCAGAAATGCCAAAAAATTTGAGCACCTACATTTCAGTAATTAACAAAAAACCAGATCCGTAATGCCGTCAAACCTGTTTGATCATCTCAGTTGAAAGAACACCAGGTTCAGTAACTTCAGGCTCCGATAATCTAAGAATAGAACTGGCTCTTGAAAAAACATTCTTCTCCGCTTGGGGTGAATCCATCAAGTTCCAGAGTTCAAATAGCGCAGCCACAATATCCCTCAACTGCATTTCAAAAACAGGGTTTTACTTCAAGTTTCACATGAAAAATAACTGAAAGCTAGGGAAGGGTATAGCATACCTTCTGCATTCGAATTCTTCTTTCAGTTTTCAGCTTGTTAATGGTCTGCTCTAAACCTTCTAATGTACCATTGCTAATATTTGTTGATTGTTCCTGGTTCGTCCTTTGCAAGCTGGGATGCACATCGCTTACGGTCTGGGCAAAATCCAACCCCAGTACCCCACAAAGCAAATGCACCTCATTTACATATTCCAAAACCTTATGAAGGCGATCTGACTGCAAAATGAAAGAGAATGCTTATGAAAATCTTGAATAAATTATAATACAATTAATGTCCAGAGTGCAAGCATCCAGGAATAACATTTTTATCCATACCTTCTCCTTCTGAAGAGTTTGAAGACGCGTCTGAAATTCAGTAAGCCTTCTTAATGACAAGTCTTGGTCTTCCAGAGTTAAAGAGCTAATCATGGTATCGTTTGGATAGTTGAAACCAGAAATTTCTCCACTGATCTTTTCAATTTGAATCTTTATATCTGCAAATTGCTTTATTCTTTCTTCTTTCTTCATCTTCAGATCCTCAAGCAGTGGAGTGACCAATGCGAGTTTTTCTTTCAACGATGCCATCTTCTTCTCTGTCTGAATCTGTGAGTAACAAAGTGTAAAGAAAATTAGCAAGTGATACTATATAGGAAAGTGTATGAAATGGCATGTGATATTCTTGATGATCCAATGCTAGGGAATTCTTTTTTACCGGTGAATGAATATTGAGCTCCCCCAGAGCTGCCATAAGTGTTGCAACCTCAGCTTCCTTGGCTGCAACGGATTGATGTAGGCGTGCCTTGGCATTGGCAGCTTCCTCAACCTTCCGACGGTAGACTTCGAAGCATTCTCTCTCCAATTCCAATAGCATACGGTCTTTATCAACTTCACTCTCACCGATGTCACTCCATATTTGCTGCTCAGGACAAAAAGGATAACATTAAAGAGTTGTTAATGTGCATCGAATTCTTTTTCGCGATTGAACTCAGAAGCTTGCCAGCTTGCACCCAAATTAGCTGACAAGAAACTGAACGTAAAAGATCTATTACGGAGAAAACCAATAACAAAGTAATCCCAATCACGCACAAAATCATCCATCATTCTTAGCACAATTTATTTCCACAAATTTATAAAAAGGACAAAAAAAATCTATAAATAATATATCTATGTACCAACGTATTATGTATATTTACTGGAAAAGCTAATTAATCTACAAATTCCATCAAGTTATTCTACAAACTTCATCAACAATCATTACCCTCAAACCTCATTAACACTGAAATACAAACATTAAAAACGGAGATAAATGTCCTAAAGACAGCAATAAGCTAAACTTTTGGAAACAAGGTGATAGAACTATATAGTTATCATTAAATTAAGAAATTCGGACAACCCCTTGAAAGAAACCATATAAAAATCATTAAGAAAATCCTTGCTACACAAAAACCATGGCCAGTCTACACAAATTGAAAACAACAAAAAACAAATAAATTTCAGTGAACAGATCAGTAGCACAGGAACACACTTCAGCTTTAAAGCACAAGAATTAAGATTATTGCTCTTTTCAGACACTCAAAAGGACCTAAAGAGACCTTGAATTCATAGCTCTTTACTAGACTCATTATGATTATATGAGTTAAATAAATAGAAAATAATAAATGCTTTTAACTTTTAACAAAGGCAAACTTTATCAAACACCCATCATTGTAAGGGGAAAAAAAGGAGAAAAGCCCAGTTTCTAAACAACAAATAAGAAACAAGAAAACCCATTTCCCTTCTTTCTTCCACCAAAGACTAGCGTTTGCAAGGAACAAGAAACTCAAAAGGAAAAAAAAAAAAAAAAAAGAAAAGAGGGGAAACGAAAGAGAAAGGCAAAGAGGACCTGAAGTTCTCTGAGCAATACATTGCAGCTTGTGCTGGGACGGGAACTTGCGGCTAAAGGACTTCCAATGGCCAACATTTCCACAGATCTCTCTCTCCAATACCAAATTTTAAAGTGAAAACCCAAGAGAAAAGGAAAAAGAAAGACTCTTTAGTTGGTTCCCACTTCCCAGAAGCAAAGTTCAAGAGAGAAAACTCAAAAGAAAGAAAAAGAAGAAAAGTAAGAGGGAAATGAGTAGATATGACAAGTCAAAAGAGACATTGCTTTGAAACAAACAACCTCAGCCTTCCTTCAGATCTGAAAAACCTTCAAATGGAAATACCCAACAAACTCTGTTTCAAAATATTTTTTCCCAATCTATTTTTTTTCTTAAAAAATGCAAAACAATAAGAACACCCACCAAAAAGGATCTGTAAACAGAAGATAGACGGTAAAGTTTTTCTCTTTTGGATGTTCTTTCTCTTTCTTATTTTTTTTTTCTCTAAATTTTTGGAGAAGAAAAGAGACAACAGTAATTACTAATAAAGGAAGGGAATTAAGCTTTAAAAGTCGCCAAAAACATGAGAAAAAAAAGGGTTTTGCTTAAAATCTGTAGGGTTCATCCAAAATGCCAATGTAGTAGGTTCAAACTTAAAAGAGATTATCAAGGAAGAAGAAGAAGAAGAAGAATAAAAGATCTGTTTTTTTTTTATATTTATTTTCTTGGATTTTGGGTACTGAAAGTGAAACTGTTAAACTCTCTGAGTTGAAAAAAATAAGTACACTGAAACAAAAATCCATTCTTTTTTTTTTCCCGTCCAAAGAGTAAATATTTTAATTATTATTTGTTCGGAAATTAGAGAAGGACGAAACCGACTGATGATCTTTGCTTCCCGAATCACAGATGCTGAGCGTGTATAACACGTGCCAATAATAAGTGGGTTTGATGCTTAAAAGCGGGACAGGGCGTGGAGATAACGGAGGTTCCCATATACTCTTTTTTTAAGTGACTACCGACCCGTCGGTAGCTGTTACGATTTTGAATTTTGATGTTCAGCATTCTAATAATTTATTAAATTAAAAAATATTAACTTTATCTCATTCTTTTTTTTTTTAATTAGTCTTTTAAGTTTTAATAATGTAAAAAAGAAAAAGGAAAAAATTTCATTACAAAACAAATTATTTTTTATTTTATGAATTTTATATTTGATTTTGATTTGATTCCATTTCGAATTATCTTTTTGAACACAATTTAAATCAAATTATATATAATTCATATTTGATTTGATTTTAAAATTTATATTTATATATTATTTATATGTTTTTAAGAATATTTTTAATTTTTAATGTAATTATTTTTAATTATTTATATTATATTATTAAATTCGTTATTTTAATTAATATTAAATAATAAATTTATTAATATATTAATATGCATATATTTAATGATATAAAAATTTTAAAAAAATACACTATTTTTACGTAGACTTAGCATTTATTTTTAATTATCTCGCCGTATTCTGCCCCAACCTATTATTTAACCATCCTAATTCGGAAAAGTAGGTTTTTTTAAGGTAAAATAAATGGAATTATAGGAGGAGATAATTTAATGGTGGCATGATAATTAGAATGTGATTAAAGTTACTTTTTAACTTAATGAAAAAGCAGCTGCTTAATAAAGAGGGGGAAAAAAGTTTTAAATAAGAATTGAATTTGCCAATTTGCCTAATTCGATAGAATTTGTTTGTGGTTATGACCATGTACTTTGGTTGGTACTTGATAGATACAAGTAGGTTTGGTTTTACTTTATTATTTTACTTGCATGAATGTTTCAGATATTTTTAAGCATTAATTTCAGCCTACATTTGGGTTTTTTTTTTAATATTTATCATATTTTGTATTTTTTACTGTATAATTACTTATAAATTTTGACAATGTAATAAATAATAGCTTTATGAATTTTCATTTTAGAAAGTTGATACATTTGCTAATAATAATAATATAATAATGATAATTGAATTATAATCAGCCGACAAATTAATTGATTAAGTGGAGAGAAACAAAGTTGATACTTTAAAAGGCATTTAAACATAATAATAACAATGAATGTGACTAAGAAGCTGACTAGAAAGCAACAACATTAGAAAGATCCAATCAAAACTGTAGTGGCTAATGGTGAAAATGAAATTGAAAACTTTAGAATGTTGATAAAATAAGTGTCATGCAAAATACATATATATTTTTAACTTTATTCCTCTTTCCTTTAGTTATTAAACACCACGAAAAGTGCTTTTTTTTTTTGTAACTGAAATTATTCATGAATCAAATTAAATTGAATTAAGTCGAGTTTAATTTGAATATTAATAAATTTTATACATAATATTAAAATCTTATGCATATCAAAAACATTTATATAATGTTTTTTCAAGCTTATTCATTTTTTTAACGTGCTTGCTAAAAAAAAATTCAATCAAAAAATAAAATGATGATTATATTAAATATTTAATTACTTAAAATGAATAACAACGTTAGATTAACAAAATTACATTCATATAATATAAGTTTAGTTTTCAAAGTTCCAAAAAATGTTTATGTTACTAATATTATATATAATTTTCAAAATAGTATTATAATATATATAATTTATAGAAAAAATTATATAATTACTAAATCAAGTCGAATTTGAATTTTAAATGTAATATTCAAG
>JAQSVH010000008.1:7221391-7236337 GCA_029448705.1 Adansonia digitata
AAGAGGACTCTATAACCAATCTGAAGTTGCTCTTCAGGTCATCGTTTCTATTTTCTATTATCGACTTAATTAATTATTAACTATTTCATGACAACTAAATTAATGTTTTATTAACTGTTGGTAACAACTGATAATTCTTTGGTTTCAGCTCCTAAGCCAAATAATAATAATTAGTGCTAAATAACTCTTCTTTCTTTTTCTTTTCTACTTTTTATTTGAAAGATTTCTTAATACATCTAAACCATGTATAAAGTTAAATTTCCTGTCTACTTCTCTCATTCCCTGCATTTGTTTTTTTCTAAAAAGGAACTAAATGGAAAAAATGATGGTAATTGACTCTTCACCTTTTTATATTTTCCTTTTCTTTCATTAACTTATAATCTAACCAATTATCATATAATCTATTAATAGAGTACTAAAATTTTAACTTTAATGAATAAGATTCAATATTTTATAAATTCATATATATATATATATAAAACTTATAAACAATTATGCATATAAGATACTGTATAGTTTTCTACTCTAAAAAAACTAGGGGTAATAATGGAGTGGCACGGACGGGAATTGTCTTATCTCTTCTTTTCTTTGAAAATCTTCACTTTCATATGCGACTTTTATATTCATAACTATTCCAAACCTTTCCATTCTATTTTTTTTTAATTTTTTAAATTAATATTGTAAAAAAATATTATAATTTATTTGTGAACATAAGTTTAATATATATAATTCTTTATTATATTTAATATACATATATATACTAAAAATATATAGAAAATATTATATTAAATTTTAATATATTTATAATATTTATTAAAAATATATAAAGTATATAAAAATATTTTAATGGTAAAATAATAATTTTAAAAGATAAAATAGGTTATGGAGCAAACATTTAATAAAGCCTTTCATTTCACTACCCCTCACTTTTTTAAAAAAATAATTCTATTTAAAATAAATCGATACAAAATTTATAAAATAAGCCGAGTTTTATTGTTCACTAACGTGGGTCTTACTTTGAATGGAGGATTAATCGTAGTACCTACCAAAATTAAATTAATTTACAGCCACATAAAATCATAATTCATCAATAATTGAGAAAATTTAGCAAAGGCATCTAATGTAGTCAAATAGCATTGATGTAAATGCCAAAACCATTCAAAAGAGTACCATAAAAACAAGCCAATAAGATGTCAGTGTTACTATTAACAAAAGAAAAAGGAAAATCAGGAAGATCATCCATCCAATAAAATATCAATTGCAAGAGTTGGATTCAAAATAAGAATTAGATTCAAAACTTCTTTTTTCCCAAATAAAAAAAAAAGTTGTTATCCACTTGCAAATCATTGTTTTATTGTCTAATTTTCTAATAGCCTTTGGATTGGTATATTCCAATTAAATACCAAATTCCTTTAGCGTTTAAATAATTTATATTCCTCGAACTTCTAGCGTGGGTAATTGCACTCTATGATTTGATTGTGACTCCTTTGTTTTGCACTGATCAGTATTTGACAAATTTGCCAACGTTTAAAGTCTTCCAATTCACTCAATAAATTGATTGGCTCCAAATATTTGGCCTAGAAAATTTCACTATTATATCCACCAATCAAATCGTGACACCAACCCAAAATCTAAGCTTATTATAAACCCTTTTTGCGTTAAACAACGTTAAAAATATTATTCATTACCTTTGTTACAGTATTTTCTCTTTCTTTGCACAGTCCTACTCTACAATATGTGGTAAGCAAAAACTCAAAAACAAATTGAAATCTGATAAAAAAATTGGAACATCTTAATTAGGTTTAAAACAAAGGTGTGGAAAACACTCCAAACACGTCATTAAGGCTGTGAATACTTTTAGATCTTTTCATCGATTAGATCAGAATTAGGTCGAGTTAATTTAAAATAATAAAAAATTTATTTATTTAAAATTTGATTTAATTTGATATATTTAAAAAATTATTTTTATATTTAAAAATATATTAAAATATAAGAAATTTTATGTTAATATTTATATTTTTATAATTAAAATTAAATTTTTTTATCAAATTAAATCAGATCAGATTAATTTTGTAATATCGTATCTTAAGTTGACTCTTAAATAAATCTAATCACTTTTATCTATTTAAATACTTTTTCTTATTTTAATGATCAGAACTTAATTTATGATTACTTCAAGTAAAAAAACAAAAATCTTAAATAGTTTTTTTATTTATGTCGTTCAGATGGGAATCATTGGAGAGAAATTGGATATTGACTTCATAATCTCCACGGGAGATAACTTCTACGACAATGGATTGACCGGTGTAGACGATCCAGCATTCCATCAATCCTTCACTGATATTTATACAGCACCTAGCTTGCAAAAGCAATGGTACAATGGTAATCTTCAATCCCTTTCTTGCTGTGTTTATGGATTAAATTAAATTACGATTTAAAAAAAAAGTTTTATTTAGATTTAGATTGAGCAAGTTCAAGCCAACTTGAAAATACAACTTATTGTTTAAATAATATTAAATAACTTAAGTTAATATTTATGATTAAATTTAAATAAAAAATTAATAATTTTTATGCAAAGTAATTCAAGATCATTGAGCCAAAGCTTACTCAAACCTAGCCTGTCCTTTCTCTTACAATAAACTTTTAATAAATATTTCCAAAAGATTACTAATTATTTTCCATATTTTAAGGAAAAAATAAATAGAAATTAAACAATATATAGAGGACTGAAAATGTTGAAACATTTTAGTAACAGCTTTATTTTTTTTATATAAAAATAATAATGTATCAATAATGGAATCTTAATTTATTTATTTTAGTGAGCTTTTTTTTATTATTATTATTTTGGTTGCAGTGTTGGGTAATCATGATTATAGGGGTAACGTTGAGGCTCAATTAAGTCCCATTCTTAGAAAGAAGGATAGCAGATGGCTTTGCTTGAGATCTTTTATCCTTAATGCTGGACCTGGTAACTAATCAAGCCAACCAAGTTAAACTATATATTTGCACAATTATCGTTTTTTTTAAGCTTTACACATATTTTTTTATCCTTTTTTTCCTCTTTGTCTGCAGAAATGGCAGAATTTTTCTTTGTAGACACCACTCCATTCATAGCCAAATACTTCATAGACCCAGAAGATCATGTTTATGACTGGAAAGGCATATTACCTATAAAGAATTATCTTAAGAATCTTTTGATGGTAATTTTTCTTAAGGAAATACTCACCATCATTGACTGCTTAATTGTTGCCAAAAAAGTATGAATTGCTTTGGATGTATTTAGTGTCACTATAATTAAATTATATAAGCACTTTTAATTTCAACCTAAATATTTATAGATATTTTTAAATTTTTAAAGTTTTTTATATCCAAATCTTTGTCGGATATAAGTGTTATAAAAGAGTAGTTTTTTTTAAAATAAAGAGTCCAATTGTTGTAGATATTTAGAATAGGAATATGGTTAATTTTATAAAGTGGGGATACTTTGATAGGAAGTGGAATCGGCTTTAGGACAATCCAAAGCAAAGTGGAAGATAGTAGTGGGTCACCATACAATCAAAAGTGCTGGACACCATGGCAACACTGATGAGCTTGCCATTCATCTTCTTCCAATCCTTCAGGTAATTTTAATAAACTTAATAACCTAGAAAAAAAACTAGACAATTAATCTTTCAGTTTTTGAGAAAATCTTAAATTAACTTTGATTAAAATTTCCAGGCATACGAAGTTGATCTTTATATTAATGGACATGACCATTGCTTAGAGCATATTAGCAGCACTGAGAGGTAAATATATACTACTTTTTAATCTTTTTATATCTTAAATTCTTGAAAAAAAAAATGGATAATCACTAAAAATCGTTGATAATGTAGTCCAATTCAATTCTTAACAAGTGGTGGGGGCTCAAAGGCATGGAGGGGTGATGTAAATTGGTGGAATCCACAAGAAATGAAATTCTACTATGATGGACAAGGTTTCATGTCAGTGCAAATGACTCAGACTGAGGTCGATATTAAATTCTATGATGTTTTTGGCAATGTGTTGCACAAATCGACCACTTCCAAGCAGCTTTCTTTTGCAATCTAAAGGAAAGTTAAAAACCCTTTAGAACACCTTTGTTGGCATCACTAAGCTAAACGACCACTTCCAAGCAGCTTTCTTTTGCAATATAAGGAAAGTTAAAAACCCTTTAGAACACCTTTGTTGGCATCACTAAGCTAAAAGACAAGGGAGGAATTAAGCGAAAAGCATAGGAGAAAAACTTTGTTAGTCTTGGGAGCTTTGTATAATATATTAAGCTATATATACTTCTGGTAAAAGAAAAAAGTTGCAATTTCAAGATAAGGAAGGAATGATAGATGTCAAAGTTTAAATTTTAGATCTATTAAATTTTATCTCTTAAATGTGTAAATATGAACTAATTAAATTAAATTTTTATATTTTTTTGGAGTTAAAATCGATTATGAAATTGAGATGACTATTAATTAGGTTGATCTGCTATGCCCTACTTTTTTAAGTGTTTGATTATTGGTTCATGTTGCTTCTTATTTTAAAGGGTTTTGACTTTTGTTGTACGGAGGATGTCAGCAAGTAATTAGATAAAGAATGAATTTTGGATTTCCATTTGAAAAGGAAAATTAAGAAATTTGAATATTGTTATTAGTGAAGTCCACATGTTAAAACACTTTAATAACTTGGAAAAGAACATAATAAAGCATGCTCATATAAAGAATAGTACAAGTTAAGTGAATTTTTTTTTCTTAATCTACTTAAATCAATAAAAAATTAAATTAATTTTACATATTTATATAAATTTTTATACGATTTATATTTTAATAAATTAATCGTTAGATTTAATAATATAATTATATTTATAATGCAAATAAAGTTTGACTTCGATTTAATATCTTAATCATATCAATTGAAAATATTTATGTTTTCAACATATTTAATGGCTAAAATTTTTTTACATTTAAATAATAATTAAATATTTTTAATTTGAGCACATACATAATCTACATAAATAAAATATATATAATTCATTTCTTCACAATTATGTGCTTTCTCTTCAATTAAAAATCATAAATTAACATAAAAAATTATAAATACTAAAATTTAAAATTTAAATTTATTAAATATTATTTTTTAAAAATAATTATATGAATCTATTTAATTTTCTCCTATCCTTCAATTATTTTGGTCACTGGAGCTGCACATGCAGTTTTCAGTTGACAACTACGTTCCAAAGGGTATAATCCCAGGCATATTCGGAGAAACTCAGGCATATACTCTTTATTATATATATAAATATATATATATATATATCCACTCTCTAAAATACCTATCATCAAATTACTATGATTAATAATAAATAATTTAAATTTATCTATAAAATTTATTAAAAATAGTTTTATACAGTATTTTGTTGAAAAAAAATAAAAATCTATCCTAATTTACGTTATCTCATCTTTTTCTTTAAATCGTGTTTACCGTAGAGATCGTTTTCCGTAAAGATTATTTATTATGGCTACCGAAGACCGTTTAGATAAAGAAGTTTCTTTATTAGTGCACAATTAGCCTTCTATATAACCAGCTTTTTATGCTTTAAGAATTAAGCAGGTAAAGATATTTAAAAAAAAAAAATAAAGAGAAAATAAATATCAATCATACTGCATCTAAATAATTAGTCACTTTTGAATAAAAACATTGGCTGCTCCCTGAACACAGGACAAAAGTTGAGAAACATGTTTCCTACCGATGTTAAAACTCAACTACTTAATTAGGCATATGTTGTAAATTATAATAAAAGTTGAACAGCTGTTCCTGCTTTAATCCAATTGTCGACATTATTATTATTATATAATTTATAATTGAGATTGAAGAATTGCATATTTATAATAAAAAAATAATTATACGAACACAGGCAAAAAGGAAGCAATTGAACCACCAAGGGGAGGGGCCAAGTGGGGTTTGAAACCTAATATCTTTGTTCTTTGTAAGTGGAGGCTCAAAGTCCCAAGATTTCACCGAGATTAACTTGCCTACAACATCACCTCGAATAACTTTCGTGAAAAAACTTGTAAAACAGATATTAATAAGAATCAAAGTTAAAATTAACAATGGAGTTTTCCACCTAGCGTCAGAATATTCATATAATAACAGAGCAAAAAAAAAATTTTTTTTTTAAAGGAAAGAGAACGTGAAGGATTGCAGAGAGAACTGAGAAGTTCCTCCTTCCCCTTTGTTTTCCCCTTACTGGAATAAAATGTCAGGAAGTCTCTCAAATGTAATGTTGATGCCGCTCTTTACATTTGCTTTAAAACTCATTGCAGTTCGCAGCCTACCTCCATTTGTTTCCACAAATTCCATCTCTGTCCCTCCCTAAACCGCACTATAGCCGGTTTTGCTTCACACTCTCTTCAGCAGGTTGTTGTTCTTCCTTCACAGCTCTCCTGTCGTCGGTTCCATGTACGCTTCCATTGCAGTCTTCCTTAGGAGATTTTTCATGCAAACTCCCCTTAGGAGAAGAAGTTGGATGATGATTGGGTTTCTCTAAACAACTCTCTTTTTCCAGTGGGGAAGTTGTCTCCACCGGAATGGTGAGTTCAGTTGCTGTAGTTGATGACTGTTGAGATGATGAATTACCAGAGCCTGGTGGAGGCAGGAATACTCCAGTACCAGGAACGGGTAGGCGAGGTGGAGGATGCCTTGGAGGAGCAGCTGGCCACCCGGTCGAAGTAGGTGGGATAGGAACTGAGGCATGAAAAGGTATTGCAGGAGCAACTGGTGCGGGCACAAATAAAGCTTGAACACCATTAGGAGGTGGAATTTGTGGTCGATTTGGCAGGGCTGGCAGTACAGCCGTTGTTGGTATTGCTGCATAATGCTTGGGACCAGAAGAATGGCGAAAATGATTGGGTGATCTACTAGGTGGTGGACCCCATTGTGAAGACTGAGACACTGAAGGTGAGGGAAGCCTCTGGTTGTCAGACATGGATTTCTTAGGTTGACACTTTGTAAATGTAACAAGTATGCGTTGCTTTCGGATGGAGGGAAGTGCATGCTTAGCGAAATCAGCTGATTTTCCTTGCATGACAAGGAGAGATCTGCAGATAGTTACGAAGAACACAATCTTAGGAATATGAAACAAAGAAAATCCAATTGAACTCAATGAAAGGATACCTTTTTATTGGCCATCACTCCGATAATAAATATGGGGACTCCAAACATTAGAAATACTATTACTAGTTTATTTTAGGATTTGACTTAATGGTTAAATTGCTCAAAGTAATCAGGAAAAATATAGATGCTATTCAATTATAAACATGCCCCATTCCCCAAGCACATTGAAGGGTTGTGAAAGTGGTAGGATCAAGAGAAACAGTAAAATAATTACCCCGGTAGAAGAGAAAGCTTTAGAGAGCCTCTAAAGTCCCCAGGATAATCAGACGTAATTACCCTTCCAAAAGTAATATCACACTCGGTCAAGAACATGATGCAAACAGGTTTTCCAAACCAAGGTGGAGACATGCGAGGCTGTGAATGATCCCCCTAGGGAAAAAAATAATAATATTAGTCTCAAAGCTTAGCCCATTTTATAAAAGCCCGCCAAAAGCTCCATCTTTCCTTACCTCATTATAGACATCAATGATGCAAGAGTCTGGCTTCGCACTTATAACCTGCAAGTTGACCAAACGTTCAATAGCATCTTGCAGCAAGGCAGGAATGGCTTCGATTCTCCGATCTGTTCAAGCTCAATCAAATTAGAAAGCAATTAAATTATAGTTACTTCAAGATTTTTAAAAGTATTTATCAGTGAATAATTAAACATATATATTTCATTCTTTCAGCGTGCATCTGTATGTTTGGGTGGGCAGGGGGAAGGAGTCAAGGGGGGGAAGGCTCATTGTTGAAACATGCCTTTGGAAGTCCCTGCAGCAGTTTCATCATCTAGAGGTGCATCTACAATTGGAAGGCCTAACTGAATCACCTCTCTACCATGTCCCTTCATGGGTTTTTTTGAAGCCACATACGTCTGACCTGTTTCTTGTAAATTATCACAAAACAGTTCAGCTATTGCTGATATTTGAATGCAAAGATACTATTTTCACAAGTATTCCACATTCAAGAAAATACACTACCAGACCGAAAAACACTATTCCCAGGTTGATCAGCAATTAAAAGAGCAGAAACAGCTTAAGCATGATCAGAATTATCTGATCCTCATGCAGAATACAGAAATCGGCTATAGTATACAAAAAGATCAGAAATTTAAAAAATTAGCAACAATAATGTCAGTAAAAGAAATAATACTAGAATCTTCAACCATGGCCAGAAAGGTCCCTAGCGCATTCCTATGTACCAGCTTGACCCAGAACCGATGAATGATAAATGAAAATATAAACAGTAGTTGTTAAAAAATGCTTCAAGCCTATCAACTGTGATTATGATTCAGCTGAAAGCAAAAATACTCAGAAAAGCAGTGGAGAAATTATGGACATAAGATAGGGCTGGAATAGGATCAGGAGTGCACCAGCAACCTGGTAATGAAATTGTAGGCCTTAAAAAGATCAGTTAAGCTATTTGGGACCTTAACAACTTAACATATAGATTAATGACAAACAAAATAACCTAGGAGGTAAGCATTATAGTATATAAAAGATCATTTTATACATCATGCTTCCATATAGGCATCTTCTCTAAAACAATAACAATAAAACTTCTACATTATGTCTATCTTACTGGGTTGTTTTAATCAATATTCTAAACCCAGCATGGATACTGATCAATCAGGGAGGGCAGAGTTGACCATGGCCAATTAAAATTCAAGGATTAAAAAAAAAGCTCATTTGGTTTGATTTTTTATTTTCCCTTCAGATTTTATACAATTTGAATGCAATTGTTTGATCTGACTCGAACAATCTCCACAAAAGCATATTAAAAGGAAATTTGACAAACAACAAAACTGTAAAGAGTTGAAGAATGAAGACTAAATGATAACTTCCAGAAATTTCAAGCAAAACTCAAAAGGGATTTAAAGGACGCCAAAGAATGAGGAGAAAGGAAATGAGAAGGGAAAAAAACTGAGAGGTCAGGTCATTGGTAATTAGCTGCACTGGTTCATGAAAAAGCTAGTTCTTTTAATCAGTGTTCAAGAGTACTTGAGCTGAAAAAGCTCTGCTTTTCTATGAAACCATGGAAAGAGACCTGACTAACTAGAGATTCACATAAGAAGGCTGTACAAGCTGCTTTTAATAATGACTAGACCAGTCAAATGGCAGATCTTATCCGGTTTTAATGTATTTGACTAGGTCATCACTGTTAATTTCCAACAAAAAGGAAAGAAAAACCTTATCTCACTCTGAAGAAAAATAGGCAGACCGTTGATTTCCACCAAAGCGTTCCCACTCCCTAAATATCAACATAAGATTTCCAGAAGAGAACATATATTCGCTCAAAGAAACATGAAGTTAAAAGAAAAACAGTATCCCACTAAAATTTCCATATAATTCTGCTTAATTGTCTTGGTTTTCTTTTCCAATATTCTTACACAACCTTTTCGTATGCACTTTTTCCTTTGCCTACGCTCATAGCATAACATAACTTGATTTTTGGTCAGTTGGAATACCTTCACTCCACATAATTAGGCTCCTAGCAGTTGGACCATAATAAAAGGGAAAACATGCTAAAAACTTCAAAATCCCCCCAACCGTATGCAAGACTCAAACCCAATTTTATAAGCCTAATCAACGTGACAGCCCTAAAGCTTTCTAATAAGCATGAATCTTTCCTCCTCTATACAGTATTTATAAGAATATAGGGACGCAAAAATGCAGAGCTGAGTTCTAGGCCAAGGTCCATACTTTACACAACAAAATAAACATGTACCAGTCAATTTATATGCAGGCAGACAGCAGTATTATCAAGAAAAGTAATTAATTATCCACATATCTCTTATGATTCAAAGGTTTCGCCTCCGAACACAAATCTTTTTCTTTTTTTTTTACTACATTTGTCTAGCTGGCAAGATAAAACAGAATGCATCATCCAAGTAAAATGGTAATAATATTTAACATGTCAAGTAATCACTTTAAAACGTAAAAAGGTGATAGCAGAGAAACAATAAGAACAATCCCAAATAAATCTAGAATACCTTACTGATACAAGAAGCAAGCTGAGTTATATCCTCACAAGTGGTTCAAGGAAACTGAGTATTGCCCAATGCTCACCAGCAAGATGTTTTCCTTTTTCAACATGTTCTTTTGTCTTATCATTATAATAAACAATGCACTCATCATATCAATCCGAAGCAGTATTATGCTCATTTGAAAGAGCTATTATAGCGGAAAACCTAAATGCAATAATGGAGCCAACATAAAACAACCTCCCAATTTCTCCGCGATTCAAGAAGTAATAGCATGCTCAGTACAAGCATGCAAGATAGAAAAATGTAGTGGGTTAGAGAAGGTAGCTGTACCATCACTCTAAACTACATGACAACATTGACCCAATCCCCACCTAGCTCAACGATCAGACCTATATTCAATGACCATGATCTAGTTACTTAATTACAAGCTTGTGACAAATTCATAAAGGTCAGAAGATCACGTTTGCCAATAGGACAGGCCAAGGAAGCACACTAAACCAGGTTGCTTAAAACAAGTATAAGCCCTGTTTTCTCCAGCTACTTATATATTCAAAACCTTGGCAATGTCCATGGCATGCATTTAAAGCACAGGTCTAACTGAAAAACAACTGAAAAATTCTTCCATGCTACCATGGGTAAATCAGGTAAAGCATATATCATACAACTAAATCAGCCATTTTCTTCTATGTGAAATTGATCATTCCAATTTCTTTTCATTTTCTCACCACATCAGAAATTTCAGAAATCGACTCTATAGATAAATTAACCAAGGAAACAACTAGAAGCTTCCAAGGATCAAATGCACTTTGGAAAAATTACTTTCTTCTAGCTGGGAAAAAAAAAAAAAGGTTACTTGCCTTGAAATTGTCCTCTTTTCCCTGCAGCCCTTAAATCATTTACCAATGAGACAAGATTTGAAACTTCCTTCTCATCAAACAGTTCCTCATACAATTTTAGCCCATCCACCACATTGACCTTAAAACAAAAATACTGGCTTATAAGAAGTAGAAACAGTAGGGGGCAAATGAAGCAATAAGTTATCAGTTCATCCACAATTTCATGAAATACCATTATAAAAATTATAAAGAATTACCATCTTTCCGTCAAACATCTCATTGCCAACAAAAGTTTTGGGACCCCTAGCATTCTGCCTTTCATTCTTATTTTGGAAGGAATGTAAATCATTCTCTAAAAGAACATTAAAAAAAAAGAACATTAATATAACAAAACATAGTGAAACTAAATGTTAAACTCGAAGGCATTATTCAAAAAAACAGAAATGGTTGAGCTCAAGTGTTCAACGTATGGTGCAGGAGTTGAATCAAAGTTGAAACCACTAAATACCCAACCCCAGTTTATTCTCACCCTTCCTAGCTAATAAGAAAGAGAAGATTTTTTAAAATAGATAAGTAAAAAAATTTATATAAGTTCAAGTCTTAGCCAAAAAGAATCCAGTAATACATAGAAAAGCTTCCACTTTCAGGACCTTCTAAGAGCTAAAAGCAACCCATGACCAAAGTAAAAGGATGTACCTTTATAGCTTGTGCATGCACCATTTTTATCCTCGGTTCCAGGTTCTGTACCTTCTGGTGTAGTTCCCTTTGAACGCCCTGAATTTTTTAAGCTGCTATCAGCAGGAGCTTTAGAACCAACATCTGGGTTCAAAGCCCCCCAGAAGAAAAGAATGTAAATCTCACAACATAGATTGTCAAGTACAATACATAATTACAATGAATGAGTGTCAATTAACTTATTTGAAAAAAATTAATTATTAGCCAATGTGGTATAGCAAAGAAAAGCCTTAAAATGAATCAAAAGAACCTTCATCAAGAACAAATGAAAAATCCCTTGGGAGTTAAAATTAAAACCAGGATTATTCCCTAATGAACTGATATAAATGCCACATGCCAAAACACAGTTCTAATGAAATTTAACAAGTCCCCATTGGGATACTTTACAAGATAAAATTATGTCAAACAAATATTTTGCACAAAATGACATTAAAAGTTATCTATCACATTGAGTGCGTTCTGATATGTGCATGTAAAACTAATAGCAAATTTGGTATAAATTAATAGCATATTCAGGTCAAAGTAGGAAACAGAGAATGAGATAGCAATTTCCAAATATGAAAGCTTGCTTTAAAATCCTCCAGAACTTAATAGAAAATTTACCAAACAACAAAAGGCCACTTTCTTGTTTCAGATAATATGCCTAATCCAAGAAAGAAGCATATATGGCAACACTATGCTTTTTAATCAAGTAACTAGTTCCAAAGCCAACAATATCAACACCCTAAATTCTTTAGAAATACAAATTTCAATCATTCCCATCACAAACAGATAACCAAACATAAAAAGCTACAGAATATAAGGTATCATTCACTAATGAATTCAACCTTCACCCCAAGAACGTAAAACATATAAAAAGAAAAAGAAACATAAACCAAGTAGTCACCTTTTTTATCCAAATTGACAGCTGAACCCTTATCCTCCACCTTCCCTACTTCACCAATCGATTTAACTTCCTCACCTTTCCCACTTACTCCCTCATTTCTGTCCGAAACTATGGTAACATTCGAAGTCCCGTTACTATCCAACCCAGAATTCTGCACTTCCTTAGCCACCTCTGTCCTATGCCCCTTAAACCCAGTGCCAGATCTTTTAAAGTCCTTTCCCCCAACTTTCCCTTGATCATAGTGCCTTTGTCTACGTCTCCACACAACCTGTTGAAGCGCGTAGGTGACTTCAGCAACCGAAAAGAATTGCTGCATATGAAGCACGGGGTTCCAATTACATCTCCTTTGCTGAATGCTAGCTATGACGGCTTCATACTCGCCAACATCCCCAACCTCACGCAGATGATGACAAAGGGAGTCAATCATAGCATTGGCTGCTGCGAATTCCCCCCGCAACCAATAGATAAAGCCATCACGCTCATCGGGAAACCATTGCCGGTGATGGAGCTGATGGATCTCTCCTCCTCCAGCACCTCCACCACCACCACCAACGACCCCACCAGAACCACCACCGCCAGCTCCTGCTACTGCAGGAGCTGGAAACTGCATCTTATCAGATAAAACTACATTTCCCGATGGCGTTGCCATTGAGAAAAACTCCCAACCCAATACAACAAAATACCCAACTACTAAAAAAACATATATAAATTAAAATACCCTTAATCGGATCCAATTAATTTAAAGCCCACAAAATCCAACCGGATCACGTAAATCACAAAAAAAAAATCAAAAATCAAAACAATTCCGTGAACAAAGTTACAAGTGGGTTTCTTTTATTCCCTTCTTTTCTGGGTTTAAGCCGATCTAATAAAAGATTCGCAATGAGAAAAAGAAATGGGTAGCTAAGGAGCAAAAGCAAAGACAAGCAAAAAATGGGAAAATGTGGGTTGGTCTCGTTTAGTCAGATCTAGAAAAAAAATGGGGTCTTTGCTTTTGTTGTGTTATGTTGTGCGTGTGAAGCTACAGTGAATCAAAACAGTGACGTGAAGATGGGGAGTGCCAAATCAAAACTCAAAAAAAACCCTTAAAAATTAGAGATTTAGGGTTTGGGTTTTATAGTATTTTGGGTTAAAAAAAGAAAAAAGTAAGAAGCAAAGGACTTTCTCCTGCCAGACTGACAGAGAGAGTGACGAAGGTGAAGAAAAAAATGGCTTAATGATCACGCATGCATGTCTTTATGGGTCTTAAATGGTGGCTAAAATCCAAACAAACTTCTTCCTATCTCCTTTCTCTCTTATCTTTCTCCTTTTTTATTTTTTTTCCTTTTTTCTTCATTCAAGATTAATAATATTAAGTTTGGTGATCGATCATCGGACCATCTGATTTTGATTTTATAAGCAGCCATAATTTTCATTAAAAAATATACTTAATGCTAAAACATCATCTTAAAAAATCATTTTTTAAAAGCAATGAAATCAATTTAATATACAATTATTAATTCAGCCTATAACTTTTTAGCTTAACAATTATCAGAGTATTAGTGAAATACGAAAGCTTGAATTTGATTTGATTTCTTTCTTTATTGTCAATATCAATAAATATCAGAAAAAATTATTAATTTATTGGTTTAAGAAGGATCATTGTTCGTAAGATTTTCTTTAAGTTGTATATATTTTTAATAAATATTTATTTAATTTAAATAAAATAAAATTTTAATATTTTATCAATTCAACCTCTGTCCAATTATTAAAATATTGATAATGATTAATAAGACCCGATTTGCCGCTCCAATAATTTAAAGTTAGTACCAATTCTTAAGCAAAACCACCGTTTCGATCCCTTCTGATTTCCTAATATGGATTGCCAAATTTATTAAGGAGACCAACCGATGTGTTCAACTAAAAGTATCAATAATTAATTTAATTAATTAAATTTATAAAATTTATTGAGTTGACTGAGGAGAAATTTAAAATTAAATTAATTAAATTTAATTTAATCGATTCGATTCGATCAATTTAAATTATTTTGAATTTTTTTTAGTTTTCAATTTGGGTTTATGGGTTGGATGTATTTAGCTTTTATTATTTGGCTAATAGTAATAAGGTATGTCTTGGTTTTGAGATTTTGGGTTGAATTATACAATATATAGGTTAATTTAATTGATTTGATTAAAATAATTAATAAATGATTAAATCGACTGAATTTATAATGCTGATCGAAGTCAATTGAAAAAGAGACTTTAAACTGAATAAATTGAACCTCACAAATATAATCCAATTCGCGTAGGTCTAATAGTTCTCCCAAAAGAAATATATATATATTTGATTACAATGTTATTAAA